>VZRQ01007687.1:243876-273418 GCA_013397975.1 Machaerirhynchus nigripectus | reverse complement strand
ATTTAGTCTTGTAATTGCCTTTTTTTTTTTTTTTTTTTTTTTTTTTCTAGAAGTTTGTTTTTGTGGAGCCTTAACCTCTCTGATCTTATCCTGAATGGAAGTAAATAAAGCGATCCGTTGCTCATTAATGCAGAATATCTGTTGTGTGGTCTAATGTTAATGTGTCTGCTTGCTCTGCTGTCTCCTACTATCATTTCCTTTTAAAATTCATTGTTTAGCATGACTGAATTAATCCTTCAGTATTCATTGTACTTGAGAAGTTCTGTAAAGCTATTTCAGCATGCTTAATTGACTAGATTATTTATCTAAGTATAAAACTCTAGAGCTCGTGGGATGATCTCTATGCTGTATTTGGGCTCTCCACAGACATGTCAGAGTCTCCTGTGGTGTCCGTCTCCTGCTCACAGGGATGTAGGAGAATCTGAACTGGAGCACAGGTTTCCTTTCACTCAGTTTCGTGCTTCAGTCAAACAGGGTGCTTTTGGTCTCCTTTCCTAGCTAAAATGTCCTCTTGCTCCCCCTCGCTGTCTTTCAGCTTCATAAACCTTGAGGTTTATCCAGTGTAGTGATTTTGGATTTCTGTTCTGTGTAGGTGATACATCACAGTGTATGCTTTTTTCATCCATCATTGTCACCCGTGCTTCTTGAAGTATATGCATTCTAGTTCATGTTCATGGAACTACCTTAACTTTTAGAAGTCCTGTTTCTCTTGCTGTGTTTCAGGCATTCTGTTTCTGCCCCCCCCTCCCCCCAGTCTCACCGAGAGGAGGCCTGCTAAGCTATAGGCTTAATCTGTAAAGGTACTTTGTTACTAGAATGTTCAACTTTGCCACATCTTAGCTTCAGTGCTTGGCCTCCTTTTGTAAAGTATGGAGATACTCCTGTGCTTGAGGAATGTTCAGTAAGAGTGTGGAAGCAAAGGGCCAGGCAGCTGGGTCTGAGAGAGTTATTTCTCCACTGTGTGACTGGGAGCATTGCTGGGACTTGGACTGAGGTAGTATCACCAATTTAGTATTTAGCGTATTTTCTCCTCTCGATCTGGGATACTGATTGCTGATGAGGGTGCCATTTGAAAGCAGAAGTTCCACTGGCTTTCGGAATGAACAGCTGTACAGAGCAGGCAGCTTGGCAGATGTGAGGTGTCCAACGGGATGTCAGTCCTTGGGTGCTGGCAGAGAACAGTTTGCACTCGGCCTCACAGGCAGTGTAATGCCTCAGCTTGGGATTCTTGCTGGGCTGCAAGAGTGATGTTCAGTGATGGCAGTGGCAAGTTCTGCCACAGCCCTTAGCAGAAATTTAAATGTTTGCAGTGAAATCAAGAGCTGCCTTTACAGTCTTGATGCTGTTGAAGTTGGTGGCA
Source organism: Machaerirhynchus nigripectus (assembly GCA_013397975.1). Lineage (NCBI taxonomy): Eukaryota > Metazoa > Chordata > Aves > Passeriformes > Dicruridae > Machaerirhynchus > Machaerirhynchus nigripectus. Next base: position 272,058 of record VZRQ01007687.1, on the reverse strand, counting down.
ATGCCCACTGAATTATGCCTATCTGACCTTTTTCTGTAAATACTCTGTGTCAACAGGTGCAGGGGTTATGGTTCGCAGTGTTTGTGAGGTGACTGACTTGGTGAGGCACTCCTTGTGAAGCACTTCTCAGGAGCTTCTGCAGTCTAAATGGCCAAAATAATACTGGGAATGCAGCTGATCCTGGCATCATCTAGTTCTTCCTCATGTGCATTAGGGAATTCAGCTGTATCTAGATGTGTATGAAATTGGAAAACTAAATGCAACTTAGACGTCTAGTGATCTTTAATATTATAACTATGTAATAAATACATACAATATATAAAATATATACAAAGTTACAGATCTATATTTTGAATATCTGAGTATTTTTTATCAACTGCCTTTAATTCATGGTGATGCTTTAAGTTAGAACTTGTGAATTATCATTACATACAGATTTCCTCAATACAGTGTGGTGTTAAAAGAGAGTAAAACTCCACAGCCTACAGTAGAATTGTTTGCAGTCTCATTTTGCTCTGCAGCAGAATTTCCCCCTGATTAGTGATCCAAGTGTTAGTCGAATTTATCACCTTTTTATTTTTAAGAAGAGATGCCTGGTGGCCCAGCTCTGTCAGAATTAACCCATGTAGAGGGTGTGCCAGGTGACAGTGCCACATATCCTGCCTGGCACAGAGGTGTCGCAGCTGTGCAGGGCCCCAGGGATGTTCCTGTGGGTGGCTCAGGACAAGCTGTCAGCACAAAGGACGTGGGGCAGTGCTGGAGTGTGGACATGGGAGCTCGTGGCTGCAGGCAGGAGCCTGAATGCTGAAGCTCCTTGTCTGAGTTGTTTCTTACCCTTCTACCTGCATATGCTCCTATCTAGCTCAGACAAATCTGTAATTAAAATATGCAAGAATTAACATGTTTGCAGCAAAGCCTGAAGACTTTGTAAGGAACCTCTTTGGCTTGATGGAGGCTGTGGTGAGTCCTCTCATTCCCACTGCCAGGCACCCTTGACCGCAGTGGAACTTCTGCCTGCCCTGTGGAGGTCGTGAGCTGTCACATTGACCCACTGAACAGTGGGAGCTGGTGTCACCTGTTCCTGGAGCCCTTAAAGTGCAGTTTTTGAAGTGGGTGGGATGAGAGGGTGAAGGGCTGCTGCTTGTTTGCTGCATGTTTAGTATATTTGATAATTAACTGCTTTAAGACCAAAGGGTTCTGTAAAACGTTTGCTGCATAACACTGAAGTTGTGTACATGGTGTGGGTTTGTGGTTTTTTGTGTTGTTTCTGTTTGTTAGTGGAGGTTTTTTTTTTTTTGGTTTATTTTTTGGAGGGGTTTTGGCTTTTTCTTTTTTTTTTTTTTTAAGACTCAATCTTAGTCTTGGTTAAATTTAGCTCCAGCGGGAGAGAAGCTGGAACTTGTTAGCACACAGGAAATGCTCTGGCAGGAGGTTTTTGATGTGTGTGTTTGTGTGTAAATGTGAACTCTGCAGCTCCATGATGGAGTCAGGCCTGGGGACCTTTGGGTAGGTCACAGTGGTTTTACATCTTTTAATGTTGTCTTAGGTTCTGGTGGAACTTCGCTACCTTAAGTATTAACTATCTCTTAACTTGTAAAAAGCTGGTGGTTTTAAGTTAAACCCAAAGCTATCCCTCTTAAAACAGCAGAAATGTTTAATTCCTGAGAAGACAGTTCAGGTTGAACTGCTTCAGCTTTGTTGTAACTGGAAAAATACTGGAATTTGTGTAGTCTAAAGATTGTGCTTTTCTCTTTTCAGTCATTTACAATTAAACTAATCCATTTCTATCTTAGCAGATGTCCCTCCCTTCGGACCTATATTTCTGACCATACTTTAACAATTAAGTATTTGAACAATATCCAAGTAGGAGTAAACAGAAGCACAAAATGAGCTTTGCTTTTTGAAATTTAAATCAGGTGGAAGTTGGTAAAGACTTTAATGTGTGGGCTGGGTTTGATTCTTTTTCTGTGTTGTGTGGGGATTTTTTTTCTTTTTCTGTGTTGTGTGGGGTTTTTTGTTGCTTTTTTTTTTTTTTTTGTTGTTGCTTTTGAGCAAGAATAACTAAACACAAAATATTCTTAGTGTGAGTTTTAGAGGGAGACTGGTTTTGTGTTTTACAGCCAGAAATGCCTTTGAGTTCAGTTGATTATGTAGTTAATATGCTTCAAGGTCTGTTTTACACTGGGCTGAATACCGTTGAGGTCACAAAGGGATTTTTTTACTGTAAGGACTGAGTTCCTGGATTTTTCTACAAAATTTGCCAGCAATTGAAAGTTTGAAGAGGAATATTACTGCCACAAAATGTAGGAATGTTAAAGTAAAATTTTCAGCACTTCCCAACTACTGATACAGAATGCTTGTGTTCATGCAAGAATTTCTTTTAAAAGTTAAGAGACAATGTGACAAGACATAAGGGGAAAATGTTGCTTTACCCTTGGATAAATGATATTTGGCAAAGAATGGAGCATAGAACATTGTGCTTTCTAGCATCACGTCTAATCTGTTGTGCAGTTTCAGAATTCATTGGTATATTCAAAATTCTAGGAATACAGAGCTGGTACATATGTTTTTGTTTATTTATTCTCTGTATAAGCCATTCTTTGTGCCACTGTGGTATGTCACCAGATATTTTCTGTGAGTTTGCAGTAAGTCACACAGTGATTGGTGGGAGCAGCTTATAAAGTGTTTTACACTCATTTTGAGGTACTGGGCGTAATTTGAAAGTCTGAGGGAAAAAAAGACCTAATTAATACTGGATTTTTTCCCTGACCAAAAATGCTGCACTTTGTCCTGAAAAGAAAGGAAAGGAGAACCAAAGTGACATTAAATTATTTTGTTCTGCTGGAGTTGAAAGCTTTGTAAAAGTCTGCACTAGAGGAATATGCTGAATGGTTTGTCAGAGAGGACTTTTTTCTCTTTTTGCTCCCCCCATGCCCATGCAGAAGGTTCCCCCAAGGATCTTGCACCCTCCATGCAGTGTGTGCCACCAGAACTGCCTTGGGTCACACTGGGGATCTGGGCTTCTTGAGAAAGCTCCTTTTGTGTGTCCCAGGCATCTGCCTAACTGGCATCTTAGGAATCTCACACTGTCCTTCAATCTGGTAGAAACAAGTTTATTTTCTACCTGTTTTCATCATCTCTGCTAATAGGAAAAACAAATGCTTTTCTACTTAGTGAGCCTTGCTTGAGCCTTCTTTCTTCAGTTCTCAGCCTTCTCCAGGAAAAAATCTGAATTTTGTTTCTTTGCAGTTTTTCTTCTGTTGGCAGGATTTTGAGCTGAGTGAGTTCTTGTTGGTGTTGCATCTCTTTTCTTCCAGTGAACTCTTTTCTTCAATCAGTGAACTCGACTCACGTGATGTACAGTGGGCTTGTAAGCATCTCAGGAGCAGGTTAAGGGGAAGCAGTATATACTGTCTTGGCAAACTTGTAAAGATTTACACAGACTGAAGATTTTAATGAATAATTACTTTTTTTTTGAAGTATAAAAGTTTGTATTCCTAGTAGTCAAATTCTGGTTGTGAGGATTTAAATTTATTTATTTTGGACACTTGCCTGTGAAAGGAATGCTTTCTGGCATCTGAGTTAGAAGCTTTAGTGGTGCTTGGCTGTTTAATTACTGAAAACAACAGGACAACTGTAAAATTTTAGTAAATATGGGCTTGCGGGGTATTTCTTATTTTTGGTAAGAGCATGTAGGATCTTGTCTACACCGGGGACTTACTGCAGGATGGGGGAGGGTGTGAATGTGAAGCACTCTCCCCCTTGTATGGACAAGCCTTTAATTTTTCTTGAGTGAACTCTGGGATGTTCTGGGTATTTCATGTTCTTGTCCCTAATCTGAGCTCTGTAGTGGCTGACAAGGAATTATACCTAAAGCATGTGTCTAGTTCACGTGAATAATCTCCCTGGTTTGGGATCTGTGTGTGTAAAGATTCCACACATGCCAGGTTGGGGCTAGGGGGAGGCCTAGGGGGAGGTGTGTGATCCCATTGGGGCAGGTGTTGCCTGTCAGGAATGTGCAAACAGCTGATATTAACGCTGTAACAAGGTCTCTTGATGTGACTGCATTGTACATTAAAATGAAAAGTGCTCCGCGGGAAAAGAATTGAGAGAACGTGGATGTTAGAGTGTTCCCTTGTATTTTACACTACAGAAGAATGCCTGAGTCTGGTCCATAAAATAACACAAGCAGGTAATTAAAAACAGAAGGTTTACATTTCACAAGAGACAGAAAAAGGCAGCATCCCAGGCTCTGAGGTGGAAAGCAGGGAGAGTAATATTTTTGTTTTGCCACATTCTGATGAGTGAGATTTCAGGAAATAGTTGAGCTAATCTAACAGTTTGTTGTGATTCAGGGGAGCGGTTTTCCTTCCTTCTGTACCTGCTGTGAGATCCTTCTTTTTCCCTATGTCATCTCCTCTGTAAGCACAGAGGAGATTAATCGCAGCTGGCACAATGCAGCAGGACCACAGGGCTGACCCCACTGGCCATCTTGTAAAGGCTCCACCAGTATGACTAAATAAAAACTGGGGTTTGCTCCTCCTAAGTGAACTGGAAATAAGATTGCTCCCCTTCCTGCAGGCTGCTGTGAGCTGGCATATGTTCTGAGATGCTCTGAGGTTGAAGGGGCAGTATATATAGATACCCAACATACCTTCTGGAGTATGTGACTTAAATGACTGTTCTTTAGGCATACTGAAAAATGTTAATGTTTAATTCCAAAGTTTGCTATTTTGTCCACAAAGATATATACCCTTCTTCATGTCTGTGTGTGTAGTTGTGCTGATGTGTTCTGGACAGTCCAGTATGTTTGAGCTTTGTGTTCCTTGTGTTCATGGTCATTCCCACATTTTAGGGTCACTTAGCACTTGGATCTTTTATTTTTTTGAGGAGGTTACAGGAGGTACTGTCATGTTATATTAACTGCCTCATACAAAACCAGCACAGGGACCCATTTAGATAGTTACATTCTCTGAAGGAAATAAATTTGGTTTGTATTTTTGATAGAGATTTCCAAGATTTTCTTGAGTGACTTGCCCTGACCAGGGGGCTGGACCAGATGACCTCCAGAGGTCCTTTCCAACCTCAGCCACTCTGTGACTCTGCCCTAATCAAAGAGGTCCTAATGAGTGTATTTCCTTTCTGTCACTTTGGATATCTCAAGCTGTTGTTGGACACATACCACTCTACCTCTAGTAACTAAAGCTAACGATAGTTATCCTAAGGAAGAAAACATCAACTTGACATCAGACTAGTATATTTTAAAAGCCACATTAAAACTTCAAAGTGTTTACTTAGTAACAAATACATTAATCTCTGCCTGTGAAGCAGGAGGTAAATAACATGTCCTTTGTGTGCAGATCTTGGATGGAGCTCTGCATTTGATTTCTAGCAAAAGTGAGTGGCTGTGATTCCCAGCCATTTCAAGATCAGGTATTTCATGATTAGGGTTTTTAGAAAACATACTGTCCCAGAATTTCTAAGGGTAGCTGACATGGGGGAGAAAAGATAGACCAGAACATGCACCTGTATTTGGTGTCAGTGTTTAAATAGAGACCTGTAGTTTCAGGAGATAACTATTAGTAAAACAGGAGGAAGATTCAATGAAAAAGGACAGAAGAAAATCCTGAAAATACCTGATGAGAAGGATGAAGAATATAGGAGATTTGGAACTAGATATGTTAAGGAACTAAAATAGAAATAAACTTTGAATTTTATCAACACCATCTTATATTATCATTCAAGGAAATACAGCTGTCTGTATTAGGGTGATGTTTCTTAAAATAAAAATCTCATGCATACTAGATTCATTGAAAACCTGGAAAGTTGCTGTGATGATGAAAAAAGTCACCTCTTCTGTGTTCTGGACATAATACTGACCTGGTTTGGGGTTTCGTTGGGATTAGTTTGTTTTCATTTTGTTTTGTAAGTCATAACTGAAGAAAGGAAAAACTCTGTAGAAAAGGGTAGATGGCTGTGGTCTTGGCATTTTCTCTGGAGCGTCTCAGCAGAATGGGAACAAAAAGGCTAAAACACCTCCTCTGTGAGATATTTTCCATACAAGAAAAAGCTGTGAACAGTTACAGTTTTCAGGTTGTGTTCACAGCTGCTGCTCATCTTCCCCAGTGTAGACAGACAGCTGATTCCGCTTGTGATTCTCCATCTGCATGATTGCCAGATCCTTTCGGTGGCTTCAAACAGGTGCTTACGACCTTTGAAGTGAATAGTTGGGGCTTCTGAGTGTTCTGCATCTGCTTCAGTGAAGATCAGTTTCCTCAGTGCTTCGGGGTAGTAACAAGTAGCTGGGGAACAGTAATCTCTGAAATAGTGACAAAGGGTCATTTTTGCCGTGTCTGGCACCTGCCCAAGATTTTTGGACAGCAGTCAAGTGAAGTGACCAGCTTTTCCCCTGTGTTGGCAGTCCTCAGGGACACTGGCCAAAATAATCAGCAATTTGGTAAAAGAGTAACGTAGCAGAAAACTGGGTGATTGCAGGGCAGAATAGTTACATCTGTGGCATCTGGGAAATGAAATCTAGGTCCAGACTGGTGGGAAAAAGCTACTGCAAAAGCACATTCTAACAGCTAACATGATTATGAGGTTTTTCTCGCACTTCCTCATCTTTCACCTCTTATTGTACTTTAATAGTGCTTCGGGGCGTAATTCCACTTCAGAAGTTAACAGCAAACTGGAAACCTTGCTGTTCCTTTGCAGTTTCCTGTTAAACTACTGCATAGCTTTCATGGGGTCAGATGAGAGGGAGAAAATGTGGAGTATCTCACAGGTAATTTTATTAATAATTAGATGATTGAGTGAGGAACCAATGACACAAATGCACTATAGCTTGTCGGTTTTGTACCTGTATTGATCTTTCTGCATAAGAAACACCTACAAAGGGTAAAGATGATAACTGTTAAGGGTATTGTATAAAAATATTTCAATAATAACTATTTAACTTTAATGAGTTTGGCTAAATATAGCCTATTGGAAACATATATGCCACTTTCTACTTGGTAGGGACAAAAGGGACAGATCTCTCCAGTGTATGCTTTATCATCTTCATTCATGCATTTGAATCATAATAACACAAATTTATCTCACTGGAAGTTGTATCTTAAAAGTAAATAATACTATTCTCATCAAACGTCTGTTCATTTATGAATTAGTAGTCTCATCTCTGGGGATATGCCCTCTGTTTATTACAAAATGCTACATACTGATGGCCCAAAATGTAGTAATTTGAAAGGATTTTTTACTTACTGTCTTGATTTGTTATATCAATAATACCTTGCACCTTTAAGTATTGTTTTTTGCTGTATATCCCTCTTGTTTGAAGTCTACAGTTCAGCTACAGGACTTTGAATTTTCCAGAAAGGGGAAATGTTGAAACACTTCTGTGTGACACATAGAATGACACTCTGAATGCGTTTGAAGGCAGTGTAAGCAGTTCTGAATAAACGAAGTTTTCTTTCCAAGCTCAGGATTTTGGGATTCAAATGTTTGAATCTTTGGATTCAAAAATGCAAAATACACTTTAAAAAATACAGATTATTTGAAGTACATGTTTAATAAATCCCACACTGAAAGGCGGCAAATCCTTAAGTACTTCTGTGCAGACAGTAGACTAGGATGTTCTACCCTTTATTTCTTTGCAAATAAATGCTAAGTGGTTTTCAGGATCTAAATATGGAAGCTTGAACACAACTGTAGGTAGTATGTAAATGTCAGGAGTTCATGGGCATTAGCTCAGGTACTTACATACCATGTGGGGTTAGTTTATTTGACCTCTGCAGTAGGGATGAACTCCTGTGGGTAGATCTTTGAAAATAACTCTCTCTGAAAGGTAAGGGAGGTGGAATGAGAGCTGTGACTCGTCTTGTTCCTGATGTTGGTGTCCTCAGTAGTAGCTTTACATGGAAAACATTCCCGTGCAAGGAAGTTGCTGAGTTTCAAGGAGAGACTTGCAGGCTGAGTGAAAATGTGGAGAGATTTTTCCACCTCTGCTTTTCAGAGCGGATTCCTCAGGTAATGAAGTACTTAACTCGTAAAGGTTGAGAAGTGAAGTGAACTGTTGTGTATGCCTGTGCTCCCGACTCTTTCTGTGACCTAAGATTTGTGTTTCATAAAGCTGACAGTGTTTTGGAATCAATTAATAAAGAAGCTGATCATTATAAATTCGTGATCAAGGGACATTCTGCCCTTTCCCTTCATGCTCTTGAGTGGGAAGCAGTTGTATGGAATGTCTTTTGCATCAGAAGACGAACAGTTGAACTGGTGGGAGGTCAGCATCCGTTTGAAAATGTTTTTGATATTGTCAGCAGCTGACAGGGTCTTCAACAAGCAGAAGAGTTCTGTTGGGACATTATTATTAGTGCTCTGGGATAACAAGTCTGCATCTAATATCCATTTTAAAATGGAAATGATTGTTTTTAAATCTTTAAAAAAACCCAAAAAACAAGTAAAACCAAATGAAACAACAAACAGGTGGTCTCACGGCAGAATTTAAATATTGGAATTAAGAATACATAAACTGGAGTTGTTTACCAAAGTGAAGCAATTGCAAGAGCTGAAAGGGTTCCTGAAGTCTGAGTCAGGGAGTGATTCTCCTTAAGCTTAGCTGTGAGGAGAGAGAAAGTACAATGTGCTTAGAAGGACAATGTGCCAGCATTACTGGAAAATATGCTCTTAATACAGATATCATTAAAACAAAACAAGGTCTAATACCCTGTGCCTCATTCAAGGGATGAGGAACTATAAATGCACAATATTGCTGTTCACTTTAATCGGTGTTCCTGAGGTGTGAACCATGGGTATGAAGAAATACATTACCTGAAGTTGAAATGCTTTTGGATGTAGTCAATAAGTGTCACAGTAGGTGCAAATAACTTTGGTATAGGTTTTGGGTTTGTTTTTTTATTTTTTAAAAAACTGTCTGTAGTATTTCTAAGCTGTAGTACTTGGTTCGATCCCTCAGCGTTCACCTGCACGCTCTGGAATGCGAATGATGTTATGCTGGGCCCAAGGTGGTGGTTTTAGCATTACTGCAGAAGACAGTTTATTTTTTGTACCTTTCAGCTTGCAAACAAAGAGCACTGCTATTGCTTTGCTGTTGCAGCCCTTAGGGTTAGCTCTGTCCACATGCATAATTTGCATAGCAAAAGGTGAGGTGCTTTGGAAATGCTTATCTTTCATTTTTGCGTTTCATTTTATAAGGGAAAAGGAAGGAAGTGGACTTTATTTCCAGGTAGTAGGCACTTTTTGTATGTACACTGAATATGGTCTGAGTAAGCAACCATTTTGCATGCTAGTTCTGATCTGTGTTGGAATAGATCCTTGAAGAACTGTTTGCACAGTAGGGAAATTGGCCTCAATTCCAAGAAGAGAAAATCTAGGATGGAACTGTCCTTGATTCCTTTTATTTGATCTCTGAATAACACTTACCTATATTCTAAGAATAGGAATGACATATACTGTAAAGCTTCAGTTCTATATCAAACCTGTCTGTTCTGGTTAATATAAAATTCATAGTTGTCATATTTGCAAAATAAGAAAGTTAATATACGTGGCCTTTTCAGCCATGTATTCCTTTTTTTTCCTTTGCCCTGCCACTCTAGCTATGTGTGTAAAATACTTTTCTTAGATTCTGAAATTCATTAACAGCTTCAGATCCTACCATCGCATAATGCAGGCTTTCTAACATGGCGGATGGTTTTTGTATGGAAAAATAAAAATTATTTCTTTAAAAAGCAGTGCATAACAAATACACTGAGACTTCCATTTTGTTTGATATCTTATCTTAGGAGGTTGTCTGGGGGAGGGTGTTTGTGCATCTTTAGAGAAGATGCTTAGAGTTGGTTTTCTTTCCTTTTGGAATCTGATAATTAGGATTTTTTGATCTAGGAGGCATATGCCACATAAAGTAAGATGCAGTGAGTTAGAATGTGCTTTCTACTGCAGTGCAGTAGGCTTTTGGAATATCTTTATTCTGGTGTGTGCCAGGATGCTTGCTGCAGAGCAGAAGGTGCCCTGAGCTGGTTGTTGACAGCCCCTGCTCGGAGTTCAGATGAGTTGTGTTGGGGAAAGGGAATGTATCTGAACTGACCAAGGAGAGCCACAGTTTAAGTTTCATGCTGTTCCATCACCCTCCCTCAGTGTGTCAGATACATTTCAAGACACTTCTCTGGGTTTGGGTATGAGTGGGGGTTAAGTCTTGAAAGCTGCGTATCCCTACGGGCTGTGCGTTGACATTCCGGATGGACAGCCTGCAAGGGAACACTGTATCCTTCATGGTGTCCCATGAAACGGATGCAGGACATGTGGGCAGTGGCACAAAGTCCAGTGGAAGGTCAGGAACTTGTGGTGTACCCCAGGGGCCATATGAGGCCAGTGCTGCTCAGCCTCTTCCTGAATCACAAGAGTGGTTGAGGTTGGAAGGGTCCATGGGAAGTTGCCTTGTCCAGCCCTGCTCCAGAAGGGTTTTCTACAGCCAGTTGGCCAGGACTGTCTGGGTGGCTCTTGAGTAGTTCCAAGGAGAGAGGCTCCAGAGCCTGTCTGGACACCCCATGCCCAGACACTGTGGGTGTGGTGGTCACCCCCACAGTGAGGAAATGTTCCTGATATTCAGAGGGAACCTCCTGTGTTTGTCGGTGCCTGTGGCTTCTTTGTCCATTGGATTCCTATTTGCACCCATTTTTTAACACTGGCTTTTTTTTAAGCTCGTATTTCTTCGCTCTCTGAGCTGCTGCAGCGAGTTTCTTTTAGCACTGCACCTGTTTGAGGTCCTGTAAATGTTGGTTTATTATTACCGTATTTGTCTTAAGAGCCAGTTCTCCTCGCTTGCAGTAAGACTCCGTGGGAAGATCTGCTCTGTGAAACGAAATTCTTTGCAAATTACCCTCTTGTATGTTTTGTTCTGGTTGCACCACTCAGCTGTATCACTTCTGGAGGGAAAAAAAAATGCATCTGGTGGTCAGGTCTCAGGGCAGAGCTTGATGGGACCCCCTCTGTGGACATTAACAAGAGTTCAGATAGACTATTTCTTCCATGTTCGTGTGGTGATACAAACTGAATTTTAATGAAGTCAGTATTGTTCTGCACGACTTAAGAGATTTTTAAAATGCCTGTAAGTAAAATTTATCATACAGAATACCAACAATATACAATACTAAGTGTTTTTAGGGGAAACAATGTTTTGAAGCTAGGCAGAAGTTAGGGAATATCACATTAAGAATGTTTTGCAGCTGTAATTAGACTTCCCATTTTTCTGCATATGCATTATGTTTCAGCCTTTAATTATATGATTGAGTGCTGTTTTCTTCACTAAATGTGTCTAATTGTCAGGGTTGTTTCTTGATCTCAGAAAATTCTTTGCTGTTGTGGATCGTGTCTGTATCTAGCTCATGCAGACAAGAGAGGAGGGGAGAGTGTTTCCTCGTGTTGCATTTAGTTGTTCCTTCTCATGATCTTGTGTTTGAATTTTAGGAGACATTTCCTTATTTAAAAAAACCTTGAGCAGTGTTCAGGGGTCTGTCATTAACCATGTTCTTTCAGTCCAGCCTTTTGGACATTGCTGGACGTGTTGAGAACTGGCACGTAGCCTTTGCCTGTAGAACATGGCTGGTACCCAGACACTGATATTGTAAACACATAGAGTATATGTTCAAAAAAAAAAGCTTCACCTTCCCCAGCTGGCATTCAGCATTCTAGTATAGTATAGTGATGCTTATTTTGATAGATTTATTTATGCTTTGTATCCAATAAATAATCATAATTTGCTTCCTTTTAGTGTATTTCATTTTTCGGTTAGATTAGCCAATTTTGGGGATGTGTTCGTGAGCTTTTTCAATTTTCTTGATGCTGAAATTGGAGAGGGCTGAGTAATTTACATCCTTTGGGAAACACCTGAAAGTGTTGCAGAACCTGTTTGCTCTGGCAGCGAGCAGGGACGGCGGTAGGGGCGTCTCTGCGTGTGTGCCAGCAGGAGCTGCAGTGTGCGCTGCCTTGTGCCCGTGTGTGGCACCCGGGAGTGCCGCTCCTCAGCACAGCTCCTGGCCTTGTTCCCTGCCTGGGCGGGAGCCAGCCCTTGGCACACCTGGCTGTTACCTGCGTGAAGCTGTCAGAGAGCTGCACGTGGAGTATGATCCAGGCTCTGGAAACCTTCCAGTCTTCTGATTAGTGTTAGTTGTATGTGCTTCAGGTTATTCATTGGAGCTGAAGAAGTGTGTTGTACTGATTTCTCGTTCGCTGCTTTATTTCATCAAATGAAGAGGACTTTCTGAGGAATCCGTAGTTTTTGGATGGAAGACTTTTGCTTTTCCTGTTGATTTCATGTGGGGTTTATGGCAGTCTGTTACATAAGACAGCGCAGTCAAATTACTTTTCCCCCCCCTTCTTGTTGCATATTCTGTACTGCAAATTTTATAAAATGAGATACCTTTCGAATTTTTCAGTAGAGAAAACAAATGAAATTACAATCCATAGAAGCTCCCAGAAAGCTTTTTGAGAAAGAAGTGCTCTTCATAATTCCCTTCATTCTGTTTTCATTGCTCTGTAACTGAAGTTACTTACATGAAACAACTGAACTGTCTTTCAGGTTTATCAGCCCAAATATATTTTTCTTATACTTAATACTGCTCTGAAATCTGCAGCTGGTGCTCACTTGAGGTTGATTTTTAAGTGTGCCATGTGGCAGGCAGAAAGCGTGGGGACGGAGGTGTTTGTTCCTCTGTGTGCTGTGTGCAGGGACAGAACAGGGGTGGTACCATGTCCTGAATCCATCCCATTTTACGGTCTTGCAGTTGGCATTCCCAGCTGACACCAGGCTGCGCCCATTGCTCCCAATCAGGCTGCTGAACTCCGATCAGTTAGAGCCTGATTTTAGTTTATTTTTGCTGGAGTGTCTTAGAGCAACTTACTCAGGTTTAGCCCGGTAACTGTAATTGGATGTGGAATGTGGAGAATGCTGCATTATTTTTCTGTACCAGAAGACAACAAACTCTTAGTTGCTTAGTTCAAGTATTAAAACATTCTTTGTGCATCAGTACTTTGCTTAACCAAGCGATGTTGTAAGAAATAAATGTGACTACCAAAAAGTTTCTCCTAATTACCTCACTGTTTTATTTGTATTGATCCTGTCTGTATTTTGTTTCGACTTGTGTGAATGGACATTGCATTTATTTTTGTTTCTCTCCATTATTCTCTAGGAGCAACATTTAAAATGTTAAAGGCTGTTCTAAAAAAGAGCCGAGAGGGTGGAAAAGGGACCAAGAAAGACCCAGGTATGAATGTTAATGTGATGTTTTATACCCCAGATGAGTTGTGCACTGCAAACCCAGGACTGTCCGTTCTGTGGTGCAGCAACGTCCGTCCCTGGGGGAGCTCTGCCTGTGGAGCAGGAGCTGCAGGTCTGAACCTGCCTGGAAGGTGGATCCAGTGCAGCTATTCCTGCATCACCACCAGGCAGGACGGGTGAGAGCAGTTGTTCTTGGTTGTTGCCCTAGAAATACTGAGAGCAGGCTGTGTGTACTGTGCTGCCAGCTCCTACACGGCCTGGGGCCAGGCCTGTCGAACCCTCAACTACAGAAATACAGTTTAAACTGCTTATTCATTATGTTATAAAAAAACTCAAAACTGGTTATGTATTATGGGCAATAGAATTTTTATTATGTGTGTCTTTCGAAAAAAATTTATTGAATTAGTGAGAAGTTATTAAGCTGGTTATCAGGTTTCTATTATGTTCTAGTTTTTGCTTTAACTACAGGGGTTTTTTGACGGTAAAATAAATCATTATCAACAAATCTTACTTAAAACTTACCGTTATTATTATTATTACCGTAAAACATAAATTTAGTAGGCCACTACTTACCTGTGTTACTTTCCTGGAAGAAGGGTAACTAAGAGCTCTCATTGCCATTTTCAAGGGCAGAGAAGGCCCAGCAATGCTTGTTAAGGAGGAGCAGTAGCTGCAGATGTGCAGCCATTGGTGAGTGGTATGAACCTGCCTGCTCTGTGCCAGGCACGCTGAAGTCTTTGCTGCAGTGGCTGCAAAGCTCATGGACCTGAGTGAAAGTGACTTGTTTCTCAGAGTTTTATTTTTAACTTCAGACTATTAATGTAGACTGACATTCCTGATTTTCTGATGAGTTTGATCCTAAGTTATCCATAAGAGTAAATTTATGCTCTTTGGCAAAACAAACTTTTTACTCCCAGAGTAAGATATAAGTAAACATGAATATTTCTTAAATGTACAAAGCACAGAGCATAATAAAGCTGCCACATCCTTGTTTATTGGAACTTTTAAAACAACACAGTCCTATTTTCTTGGAAAACAAGTTATATATGTGTCCTGCATTGCAGCTTCTAAAACTGTACAGTTACACTGAGTCCTACAGTGGGAAGATACTTTCACTGTTCTTCTGCAAAAACCGGTTCTGAGTTCATCTGGCAGGTAATGTGTTGTTCTTCAGGAAATTGTTGTGGTCTTGTGAAGTTTGCGCTCTGCCACAGTTCCTTTCTAGGTGACTGAGTGATGGGAGCTATGCTGACTAGAAAAAAACATTGACACTAGATCAGAGATGCACAGAAATCATTGCAGAGCAAGACGAAAGGCATCCTGTTAATTTTGTGTGTGCTGCTGACTTGAAGTTACCAGCTGGGGTTGTTTAAACAGAGTGGGCTAAAGATTCCTGTGGTGAGACTTCCACTGGTACATTTTTCCTTAAAATACTAGATGGAAGTTGATTTAAGCTCAAAAGGAATGGAGCTCTGACCAGGCTTTGATTAAAATCTGAAGCTTGGAAAAGCCTTTTTCTTGTAGGTCAAAAAGCATGTTTTTTTATTTTAGGATCTCATGACATCTGTCTGGATTAATGTGTGCAAAAGAGGATTTTTCTTTCTGTTTTTGCAAATACAATGCCGCTGTATTTCTGAGCAGCAAGGGAAGAGTTAGAGCGTCAGAAGTTTTTTGGTTTAATTTTCAGTTTGGTGGGTTTGTTTGTTTGGGGTTTTTTGTTGTTATTTTTTAAGCAGAGCTCTAGAGTTTCATGTATTAATTAGGTGTTATGGAAACCAAGTATTGGGAAAAATTGGTGAATAGTGCCTGACCGGTGAAAGCTAGAGCAAGGAGGAGTTCAGGAGCAGCTTTTTAAAAGAAAGTAAATAATTTATACATAGTATTTCAGAGATTTTTGGCTTATTTTGTATTTGAAGATGATGTGAAAAGTTTGAAAAGAGATGTGTGCATTTTGTTTTGTTCTGTGTTACATCCAGGACTTCTGTAAACTTACGTCCAGTTTATCAGCTTTCTCTGTTGTTCCAGAGGACATTCCAATTCTTTCAGCTGTAAGACATTTCTCCACTTTTAGAAAAGATGTGAAGCAAGGCAAAGAAATTGGTCTTTGTAGAGCTTATTTTTGCTCGCTCGTCTCCCTGGTCTTTAAACTGAAAACAGTGAGAAATGGAAGGGGTTTTTTGATTCTAGAGCTGTCCCACTTCATGGCCCTTTAGATATGGAATAGCAACAAAGGCTTAAAATTTCCTGCTCTCTGAAGAGAGTAGAAATGCACCCCAGCAATGGGAGCTGACTAGAGAGATGACAGTTAATGTGGACATGGCCATTCTTCAAACTGCTGTTGGAGAGAGGAATGCAGTAGTGAATTTAGATGCTTCTCCCATCTCTGTGGGCACATGGACTTGATTTTTTTGCTTAGGAAGTTTTGAAAAAGTTTTCAGGTTTTGCAGAGCTTCCGAATGTGGGAGGAAGGAGACAGCACATCTCAGTAGGGCCACTCCGAACACAACTGGGAAGACGGCCATGGTCTTTTTTCAGTCTAGTCATGGTTTAGGAGTGATGCTGAAGAGCTAGAAGGTAGTAAAATCTAGGTGGGTCATAGTGGGCAGCCCAGCCGGTGTAGGAGGGACACCAGGATGATGAGTTGCAGCTGTGCCTTGACCACCTGTGACCGTTTGGAGTCGAATTGGAAAAGGTTTGGGCTAAACTGCAACAGCTTCTTCTTAAACTGAAGTAACCCCAGTTGTCCCATGGGTTGCATGAAAGGAACGCCTGGAAGTCTGCGTAATTCAGATCTGAGTGGGATGATTCCTGTTTGACTGACTAGAACTTCCTGTTTGTGTGTTAACTCTATTTTATGGGTTTTACAGCTGGGTAGGCTTGTGGAACTAGTGCAAGTAAGAATGGTGGTGCTTTTTTCTGGATTGAAGGCAGGCACAACTGTAATACTTAAAAATGTAAAAGGGTTAAAGGACAAAAAGAAGTTAGGACTTTTCTTAACAGTAGCTTTTGTGGATTTTAATGTTAGAATTTCTCATTTGCCCTGACATAAGGGCTTAAGAGCTGAAGCTGTGCATAACATTTTTGAAATAGCTGCTGGGAATGTTGATTGCAGTTTTTAATACACTTTTAAATTCAGGGTTATCCTGAAAAAGGGTTGCAAGAATTAGTATTGATGCTTTGAGAGAGAGACTGAAGTGCTCTGCTGAGGGGTTGTAGAACATCTTTGTAGAAGTAACTTCTGCCTTGATCAGGTGGAAGACTTGTCACGTGGGAATGTCACTTTTGGGAAAATGATGCCTCAGGAAGCACCAAAAGCAGTAATTAGAGTTACGTAGTTGGGCTTAGACGCTGCAGTTGCTTCAGTAGAAATACTTCTGCAATTGTTTTGTTAAAAAGGGGATTATTTAGATGTGGCTGGGAGGCATTGATAGCTAGGTAGGTGGATGTTGTAGAATTAGGTAGAATCTAAATGAAGCAAAATTAGTGCGTTTAAACATGCACATCTGTAATTAACTGTTTGTGCAAACATGCGTGAACACAGGTGAGAAGAGCTGTGTTGGCAGCAAGTTTTGTGTAGAACAGCTTTTTGAAAGTAAAACTTAGGAAACTTATTTCTAAATGTGGGTTTGAAGACAAGGTTGTTCGTATCCTACTTAGGTAAACAGATGTGCCAGACGAACAAAATTTCAAATAAACCAGTTTTTTTACCCAGACATACAACTTTTTCTGCATCCAGACTTTTTCTGGTTTTCTGCAGCATGAAGCAACCTGTCTTTACAGCCCTTCAGACGTAGTTATTTCCGCACAACAGAGATAACTATCTGTAAGTTGATTTTTCTTTTGTCTCGTCCTTCCTTGCATTAGTGATGTACATACTTGGTAAAAGACAGAACCTGGGGGGGGAAAACCCACAGTTTGCACCTGTAACCTTAAAGTAACAAAAAACTATTTGGGGAATGTTTGAAACCAAGCAGGAGGAGGGTAAACAGGAAGATTAATTTTTCTGTCCCAGAAAATAATCCGTGGGTTTGTGTGTCTCACATACATTGAGCTGGAAATGTACAGCAATTACTCACACAGTTTCCCCTTGTTTCTCAAGGTTTTCAGTCAGTCTGAGAAACAAAGTAAAAAGTGGTAATTTCTCCTGTCAGTTTGTTGTCGTCAAATAAATATTATCTCTTTAAACTCTTCCAAAGTTTCCAAGTCCTCTAGAGATTCCCTGGGAGGTGTCTCTGCAGTGGGATGTGGCAGTGTCTCACCTTGTAACCTCTGCTGAGGGTGTACGTTCTCTTTCCTTGCTCTTTGCCTTTTGCTTGATTTGTTAATGGACTTTATTTTCTAGATTTAAGGTGATCTCAGCTCTTTGTCTTTTTCTGCCCTGCGTTTCTTTCTACCTACCATAGAATTGTGTCTTTCTGCACTCTCTCGTTTTCGTAGTTGAGGTTTACTTGTTGTCCAGTTTATTTCCTTGAGGCTTTTACTTTGACCTCTGTAACCACAAGGGGATTTTCTGCCTCTGGCCTCAGCTGGAAAGGAGCTGGCTGTTTTTATTTTAATATAGCACAGAAATTCTGTGTGTTAGTGACACAGTTCAAGCAATTAGAGCCAGAAGACCATTGTTCAAATTCAAGTTCTACCAGGTTGCACCTAAGTCCTGTCTGTGCCTGTGATGAGGTGATAAAGAATATACAAAATAAGCTTCAGAATATAAACAAAAAATATTTCTTAATTATGATTGGTTTAGGAATTCTACAGAGCTACTCATTCTTATATGCTTAAAAATGCTTCGGAGATAAATTTGTATTAGTAATTCCTGTTGGGTTTCTGTACTGCCAGCTGCTTTCCAGTATATAATTACAGTTGTTTTCTTTAACTGTCCCAAAGTCAGCAACTTGCCTCCTGCATTTGAGAATCTGCTTTTTTTTTCTTTTTCACTTACTAAGCAAAAGCTCGTTCAGTATAAAATACATGTAATGTATTTTAATTTAAAAAGAAAATCCTGTATATTAAGTTTCTACAGAACATACTCAGTTGTTTCAGATGGCTTTCTAGTAGCATGAGCATTGTCGTTCTGTTGACCCAATATCAGGCCTGAAGGAACACGAATAATGGCAGTATTGTGCTTAGTTTGCAGTGTTCTTCCTGCGCTAAATCCCATCAGAAGTTGACCGTCAAATGTAGTACATGGTATGCATGAAAACTTCATTGATGTCAGTAGAAATTCAGTGTGGTAAGTAGTTGGGACTTTAGGTTTTCCAGCTTCAAGGCTTGCTAGACATTAGTAGTAGTGTTTAAATAACAAGGGACAGATTATTGTCTTTTTGTTGACATAATCTTTAGAATATAGCAACGTAGTGCTTTAAAGGCAGAGAATCTGGAGAAACAAGATGGGTGTTAATAAAAATGATTGAAGTGCTTATGGATTTTTATGTATCAGACTTTCAGTGATTGCCTGCATGTTTAGATTTTTTTTATTTGGTCTGCAAAGAGGGTCCATATTAATAAATCTTTCTTGCGTCTTGTTTGATTCAGATCTGGTAGATCAGACTTAAATTTTTACAATACTCTTTGAGACATAGTTTGCATTTGCATTAGTTTCCTTCTTCCTGTATTCAGGTACCTTCCTGTAAGTATCTTTGACTCGAATATGAGTGCTCAGACTTTTGAATGTTTGTATAGAAAGGATGCTTCATTTCTGCATTATGTTCCATTGTAGATTGGCATATCGTTAGTTACTTTTGTTTTTCTGCTGTGCCCTTTAGGCATATTGTATACTGAACAAGTTGGATGAAATCTGTGATTTTGGCATTTCCTCTCCTTTAGTCACATCAGATACAATTAAGAAATTGAGATTATTCTTAGTATTCTTCTTCATAAGTAAAATGTCTTTCAATGGCATGAGCTGTGATCGCTCATATGAAGTTCCACCATCCCTGTTTTACTTTCTCCCTTTCCTTTCAGCCAAGGCCCCTGTTAAAAGCCTGACGTGCAGCACTGGGGCAGTACTTGGAATGATAAATAGAAATGTGCTGAAATTCACTGTCACTGGGTTTTGAGGTTTTTGGGTGTTTTTGGTTTTGGGTTTGTTTTTTTTTTTTTGTTTGTTTGGGGTTTTTAAATTATTTATTTATTGTTTTTATTGCCAGTGGCAACTAAATTGCTACTCTCAAAGAAAAATGAAGTTGCTATGCAGAAAAGCCTAACCGATTCTTAAGACCCAGACCCACTATATAATCTTAATTTTAAAACTGAGTGTTTTAAGAATTACTTGCCTCTAGCAGTAAAGGTTTGATTCTCAGCTGACTGTGGTCAGCTAAATGCGGGTTTGAACCCCCTCGTCTTTAATTACATCTCACTCAGCATTTCTGAGTAATACACTCTGAACCCAGCTGAGAGCATCAAGGCTTCAAGTACCATTCTGGAAAATTGAAAGGCCCTTAAATAAAATAAGTTTGCCTTTTTAAATCTAAACATGCAAATTCAATTGGCTTTTTCTGTCCAAATTAGGCTTTGAATTTTAAGAGCAAAGGGCACTTGTGATGCATAAAGTATACGTCCACTGTCTGGAACACTGAACTTGGAATGGAATACTTTTAAGTTTCAGTTTGACTTTTTGTTGTTACTCTAAAAATATCGTGCAACAGAAGAAGCATTGTTTCATGCTTAAAATATGGAGCTGGTTTTGATTATCCTGTTTTGCTTTGCCCACTTTCAGCTGCTCTTGTCAGTTATTTAAGACCTTAAGGTTTTTTGCTGAGTACTGAGTATTTAATGTCGTGGATGTCTTTTCAGAAGCTAATTCAAGTGATGTATCCCATGTGCATATAAACACCCCCCCTCAAAAAAAGATCCTGCCCTTGAAACACATATGCAAATTACTTCAGTGGTCTGAATAACCTCTGTTTTTCACTGGTTTCTTTAAAAATTGGTTGGTTTTTTTAAGAGCTACAGGAGAACATTAATATTTTTGTGTACTGCTAAAGTAATCCAGGGTACAGAAATAAATGCCAGAAAGTGAGCAAATAATGTCAAGTATGAGCAGAGTTGGCAAAGTTTGGCCATTTAAACCATTTGTTCTAATTTTGCCTGGGCTGTTTCTCACTCGGTGCACTTCACTGCTTCCTTTACTCAGGCTGTAATGTGTTTTCTTCCCATTCCATGCTAGTTTCTCTTTTTCTGGTCTTTCCAGAGTCTTAAGAGCAAACAAAATAAATGTTGCTCTTCCTTCGTGCATGTATTTTCCATGCCAGCAGCCTGTGTCCTGTCACAGAAGGCTGGCTATGGATGGCTCCATTTGGCAGGAATGGTTCTGCAGCTCCTGGTCGGTGTTGGTAGTGGTGTGACTGGATTGCCTTGTCCTAACTGGACAGACTGGGGCCCTGGGCTCCCCAGGCCCTCCTGGACTGTCCTCTCCTGAAGCTGGACTGGCTGTGTATGTACAAGCACACGCACACATGTAAGCTTTTCAATGTCAAAAGATGCAGAACCTTTAAAGGGCAATGGTCAGTGTTTTACAATAAAAATGAAGCACCTTATACTCAGTCATTGAGCCATGTTACAGAGTTCTGTGTACACTTGCCTGTCAGTTCTATTGAAAGAATATGAAACCCACTGGGTTTGGTAATCCTTAAACAGTTTCTTAACTGCTTAGACATAGAGAAGGTGCCTTGTTCTGGGAGGGCCTTTCCAGTTTGGATGGCTTTCCTGGTTCTTACAACTGTTTCCTTTTTCCCACATGTAGTTTCCTTCTGAACTTGTCTGTAAGGTAGTATCTTTTCTTAGTATTTGTTAGGGTGAAACACATCCTGTGAAGCAGAATGGAGTTTGTTAAGACTATCAGTAGTAACTTGTGAGTACATTGGAGTGTTGGATGTGGTGGTGCCCTTCACTCCATGGAGCTCACAAGGAGCCTTGGTCAGCAACAGCATCCTGCAGTGTTAGCACTTTTTTTTCTTTTTAAAACATCTTAAGCAGAAATGCAGAATTTAAGATTTCTTCTGTTGTAGCACAGTTTTATATCAGATTTTTTCTCAAGTGGGTTGAAAGTCTTGTTTCACTTTAGTAGAAAGATTAAGGGAGAGAAAGACAAAACAGGCTATCCCAGCAGGGCCTGTTGAGGGAGTCCATGGAACAGAGTTTGCTCTGTGGCTGCTCTCAGTATCCAGGATCAAGGAGGCTGCATGTTCATTGTTTTAGCTCTCACTGTTGTAAAGGTTGTGGTCCTATTTCTTCATGTTAAAATGGTCTGAATTCCCACATCTGCATCAAACTCAGTTTACACGTATTTTGGTAACATAGTTGGCATTCTTCTGGTTTCCAAGCAACTTATATTGAATGAAAAATTAGATGCATTTTATTATGTTTAACACTGATATAGACACTGTGAAGGTTTCCATTTTAGTTACCCTTCCTATTCAATAGGATTAGTTTAATCTTAAAGTTCAAGTTCTCTTTTAGAATATTAAGCTCTACAAAATCATTACTGTAGTCAGCCATCCTTGTATCTTTTTGTATCTAAAGGAAAAAAAAGTAGTTTGTTAATCAGATTATGCCATTCAGTTGCATCCTTAGGTGCAGCTAAAGTGGGATTTGATTTTCATTCTCCAAGCTTTTTGTGTGTGGTTTTTAAAGCTTTTAAGTTGTTTCTGTGGTTACTTTGACCACTGAGTAAGAACTCCAGTGTTGATTGATGCTTATGAAAGGTTTTTGTCCAGAGGCTGCTTGGCAGTGGAAAATGTACAGCTTGGAGTTTTTAAAAAAATGAAAGTGGGGTTTCACAGGACCTTCTCTTAGGTGTTTGTTTGACACTAACAAACTTGTGAGAGGTCATCTTCTTTCCACTCCAGAGCTGATGTAGCCAGTTTTATACTCTGGTAGATACCAGGCAATGTAATGTAATTTTAAAGTATTGTTCTGGTAGCTAAAATATTTTAAGTTACTAGCCTTGAAGTTAGTAACAAGTAATTTTGGGGTGTTTATCAGTGTGTGGCATCTCCTAGTATCTCTGCATCGTAACAAATTGTGTTTTGACAGGTATTTCTCGTGCATTTTTCTATTATTGTTTCCCCAATGTTAAATTGCTATGTGGGAAACATAATCTATTAGCGGGTGGATCCCACAAGCTTGGTAGCTTTGGGTCTGTCTTGTCATGTGTAGATCCAGGTATGTTGCGATAATGTTCTGTTATTTGGATGAAATGTGGAGATTCATCATCAGTCCAATTTACACAAAATAGAAAGTGCAGGATTAGGATAAATAAAATCTACAGGATATATTTAGAGACTTAGGAAAGGATGATCTAAGCCTGTAAAAAAAAGCATGCCACCCCTCATTATCCCAGATGTAATTGAACTGGAGGCAGCCATAAATGAGGTTCCTCACGTGGACATGGATGCTGCACTGCAGGGGCCACACGTTTGTGGGTCTGTCCGAGATGCCGCAGGCTCAGCTCTGCGCTGCCCCGGGCAGGGGCACCGCAGTGGGAGCCCCTGGCAGCCTGGCCCGGGCATGGAGCCGGCCCTGCTGCCGTGCCCCCTGCGTGCTGAGCAAAGGGGAGCCTCGGCCGGCGTCAGCGAGGGACAGGGGCTGCACCAGGCTTCCACTGGAGCTGCTCTTGGGCCGTGAGGGGACTTCTAGTGGAAGAGCTGGTTTGTGCCTATGGCTGGGGCACCATTCCAGGGACTGTGGTGTACATGCTCTGCTGGTTCCCTGCTATTCCTGGTGTGCGTGGTTTCTGAGCTCCCAAGTGTGGGGTTGGTCCTTTACCTTGCGTTAACAGCTTTTTAGAAAGGGCCTGGAGAAGCAGGGTTCCGTTCCTCCTTTTTTGGAATATTTGTCTAATAGGTGTCTGCTATTCCCTAGTATCATAACCGTTTTACATTTATAACAGGAGTTTTCCTGCTTCAGCAGAACACAATACTATTCAAACACATTCACCATCACTGAGGATACAACACCCTTAGGCTGAATTCAGTCGGTTGGGTTTTCTCAAGGTGTGGGTTTTGCTCCAAAGAGCTGTTCTGTCTGAACACCATGGGGCTATGAGTGGTAATGTGCAAAGGCTTATTGTAAAATTAGGAAATGAAGTGATCAAAAAGGAGAGTTTCTGTGGTACACATTTTAGATTTTTTGTCTTTTAAGTCATACTGCTCTCAGAATCTGAGTCATGGAAGCCTGCTCTCCACAGCATCAGGAAAAAGAAAAACCAGAGTACTGCTGGAAGAAAAATTGCTAAGATGCGGTAGTGTCTCTATATACTGACTGTATAATATCTTTGTGGCTACTGTCATGATCAAATACTCTAAACTTACTGATTAGAGCTATTTAGCTCCATCCAGCTCTCTTCCATGTTGTAATGTTTCATGTATAATAGAAAAGGATAAATTAATTCAAAATTCAAAAGTCTACTAAGGAGGCAATGAATTACACAGATTGTGCCATCATAAAAGGGAAAATAGAAATGAAGGAATTGCAGGTGNTCAGCACTCCTCCTGGAACACTTAAAAATTCCAAAGTACAGCCTGGATATGTATCTAGTGAAAAGCTGTTAACAAGAATTCCACTATTTTCTAGTTATATTTAGCTGCATTACCATTCTACTGTGTTTTTCAACACCTTTTGAAGCAAACTCACATATTCTGTATTGAGAAATAAAGAATAATATCCCCAATGTTAAATCTGTGTTTAAATTGGCTGTTGTTAATGTTTAATTTTCAGAAGAACAGAGAAAGAAAATCCTTAGCCTCTTTATTCCCACTGAAAGTGGAAAAATAAATCTTAGACTGCCCATCTCTGAGTGTACCTATTAGTAATCCACCTTTTCATTGCATGTAATGTGTAACCCAACCCTCCTTTAACTAGTTCAGTAAAAAGTATTTCAGGTGGTCCTGACTTTCAGGCTATTGCAGTGATCCTAAAACACCTTTTTAGCTCGAAAAATATTTTTATCTTCGTAGTAAACTTGATGTTAACCCTAAGGATGAAATCTGAAAAGTACTGACTCTGTTGAAAGTAAGGTTTTTCTTCCCCCTTTTTATCTTTATTACATTAAATTAAACTGTTGCTTACTTGTGTATTTACATTTTCCCAGTGGTTATCTGGATTCTGCAGTAGGGCGAGTCATGCTCAATTGTTGCTGTCAAATGTTTTCCTGTGTTAAATACTTGTATTTCAATGCAACTCTAGGCTGTTTATTTTGGCACATCACCAAAGGGATGACAAAATTTTATTTTTAGCAGGTGACTGCTGCCCAGAGAATGCCTTGCAGGTTACAGCAACATCTGGCCATAATGCAGATTTCCCCACTGGTGACCAGCCAGGCTCCCAGGACACTTACAGGACGAACTTGGCCAAAGGAGTCTCAATGTCTCTGCCGTCCTCACCTCTGCTGCCACGCCAGTCCTATCTGATGCAGGCAAGAGCAAACAAGAAGTCTCCAGGTAAGATGAAACAATGCGCAACTAAAATCTTCATAACATGTTAACTCAGTTATTCATAAATGTTGCATAAAATAACATAATAAAATCGTATTAAACTTTTGCAGCAAGAACAAGAGCAGTGCATGTTTCCAGGTTAAAAAAGTAATTGGTTATTAAATAAAAGGTATTATTTCATGTAGCAAAAATTTATTCTGACTGGTGTTGCAAATACTAACATTGAAGTGTCTGAATATGATTACATCTGGTTATTTATGGTTAGTGTATCAGGTAGAGGACTGCTGCAGAAACCTTTGTGCATGTGTTAGTGACTGTGGAAAGAGTGAGTGTTGTTTGTGGCTTTCACAGTTTATTTATTTTACTTGTATCTCCATACACAAATGTATTAATAGATAAATTGCCATGGAAGCGAAAAGAAAGTTTTTAGTTTTCAGCGGCTTTGTCCCCAGTGGTGCCTACACACTGTTGTGTGAGCCAGGCTAAATATGGGGCTCCGTGGGGCTCCTTTTATCAGCATTCTGTGCATAGAAATCATTCCAGCACACCGGCATCACTTGGGTTCACTCGGGTCAGAGCCGGAGAGACAAGTGAAACTGTCCATATTCCTGTTGCTTGTGGAGACACTCAACAGGTTTGAGTTTGTAAGGTCTGGGAACAGAGTGTCGAAAGCTGGGCTTTGTCAGCACAGAAAATGCTGAACAGTTGATAAGTCATGACTGAAAAGCCATATTCATGATGACTGCAAAGTCATTCCACTGTGATCCACAACCAAGGGAAAAGATTTCCTAAGATTCTACAATGCTGGGAATGCATTGGCATTTACGTATCATTATTTTGTACAAAGACCTAACCAGGTGATAGGAGGTTGACAGAAGCATTGTGCTATTCTTTTGACTTTCACCAAACTCTAGCTAATGGAAGATGATTTAATATAAATTAGCTGTCTAGTATCTGGGACAAGGGTAGTAACAAGATTATACTAATGTCCTGATTTCAAAGCTCTCTGTTTTGCCAGCATGACAGCAAGTTACAGATCTTTCAGGATATGGTGAGTGAAAGAAGAGAGGGTTGCGCAGGAAGCTGAAGTAGTGTTCTGAAGTTGGGTTCTAGTGATGAAGTTGTCTAACAATGGTAGAACAAAATTCTAATTTCAGTCCTCTCAGTTAACGGGTGAAGACAAAGCAACTACTTAGAGATGTGTTATTTGGTGTAGATTAATATCGTTAATATTTTTTGAAGTCTTTGAAACTGTGTAATAGGGCAGAAGAAAAGATTGTCCCGTGACATATGGTTATTGATTCTGCCTTCGTTCTGTTCATACGACCCTGGCATGTTGATGGCCAGGTATATATCAGGTGATATCCTTGCATAATTTATTTCCCTGAAATAAAATTCTATGTAGTGGCTATTAGACTGAAACAATAAACAGTGTGAGTTCTCAATGGTAATGATTAAAGAGTATGCTCACTATGAGCTACTCAGATTTTAGTGAAGAGTTCTTCATAATTTTTTTTCTTGAGTCTGAGTTGTTCTAGTTAAAATCTTTGGTTAATAAATTAAAAACGCATTTTTCTGATATTGTGCTTCAGAGTTATAAATTAAAAACTAAAAGCTGTAATTAATTAATACTTACTTGCACTATTGTTCATGAAAACATCTGTATTTGAGGGCTTCATTCTCAGTACATTCCTACTTTTCTAGGAAATTTGTCTTCTCTGGCTGATGTTTATCTGCTCCTGCATCTCTGCTGATCTTATGTTTGTATGATCCATGGATAAAAATTGTTTTTCATGGTTAAGTAATGCATGGAAGAACATTCTGCAGTAAGAAATGCACTGTATAGTATTTTATATTTTTGGGTAACTGGTATTGACATTCAGACTGTTTCACAGAATTAGACTCAAGTTGGTGATGTCTAGAGCAGAAAAATCTTAAATTTTTCAAGTTAATTTAGTTGCAAGTTGCTCTTACTACCCTTCCTTTCATTGCCCTTTCTGCATTTTTCCCAATGTGTGTGTTGATCTGTAGCTTCAGAGGTGTAATTTTGGGTTTGCTTTTTTGTTCTGATGGCACTTCTGCTTGGCTTTGCTCCTGCCTGAGCCACAACTATTGCTGTCCATTGTCATTTCTTCAAAATGTGTTAGTGTTTTGCTTGGGACTGGAGTGAACTTACTCCTTCTATTAACACTTCAACCCCTCGCCATCTGGTTATCCATCACATCAAACTATTGGAAAACCAGCAATCCACCAAAAGTGATCTATTTAATGATGCAAGTATGTTTTAGACTTAATTTTCTTACCTTTTGGAAAGTTGCACGCTCATAGATAGATGGGGCCTAAAAGAATCTTAGACTGTCTTGTTAAGCAAAAGGTATTGCAAACATTTTGAACTTAGTAAATTCTGGTAATTTACCATTTAGCACTAGGACCATATGAAGAACAGCAATAACGGCAATAGACAAATTGTAAGGCCAGTTCGTAAATTTACATTCAAGCATTATGTAAGTCCAAACAGAAACTGTTCAATTTATAATTTAAAATAATGGAGAAGTACTTTTCCCCCCGTCCTGTCAGACACATTTTTATTCATGTGACATTTGCTAATTTTGAAACTTGTTTTACATTCTAGGTTGCTTCAGGGTTTTTTTTTAGTTTCTCTTCTTTAATTAAAATTTCAGTGATGGAAAAAGAGTGTTATGCTTGGAATGATTTCTTCTGTGAGTGTTGTATACTTGTGTAGTTTTCCACTCCAGATGACTCAGAGGAGGATGCTTTTGCGGGTATGGATTACCTGCAGAAGTCTGGTGGGGAGAGTAGTGTTTTCATTCTGTCCCTTTGGATTAAGAGGATTTTGTTCAATCATAGGTATATTTGTTCCATGGATAATGTAATTATCAGTTCTCAGGTGGCCCATGAGAAAAACACTCAGGTACCTTAACGTTTAGCAAGTTCGAGGGGTCTGTTGGAAACACCCAGATTGATTGGGAAGTGGCTGGTCCAGGGACCCCCTGGACCAGGACAGCACTTTGGGTTTGGGGTCTCTTGACACTGCTGCCCTGAGCTCTGGTGTCCCATCCTGATCCCCCTGCTCAGGTGTCCCTTCCTGATCCCCGTGCTCAGGTGTCCCTTCCTGATCCCCGTGCTCTGGCCTGCTGGCCCCGGGTCAGCTCCAGGCTGAAGCCTTAGCTGCTCAGTCCCTCCATGGTGGGCGTACAGCCTGTCCCCACTGGTACCTGTGAGTGTCCCTGGCCCGGTGTGTGGGCTCAGCAGGACTGCAGCATGAGGGCAGGGGTGTGCACAGCTCGTGGGGACACAACAGCGTGAGGGCAGGGGTGTGCACAGCTCGTGGGGACACAACAGCCTGAGGGCAGGGGTGTGCACAGCTCGTGGGGACACAACAGCCTGAGGGCAGGGGTGTGCACAGCTCACGGGGACACAACGGGCTGAAGACAGGTG
>VZRQ01007687.1:193244-243801 GCA_013397975.1 Machaerirhynchus nigripectus | reverse complement strand
AGGTCATGGGGACACCACAGCGTGAGGGCAGGGGTGTGCACAGCTCGTGGGGGCACTGCAGCGTGAGGGCAGGGGTGTGCACAGCTCGTGGGGACACAACAGCGTGAGGGCAGGGGTGTGCACAGCTCGTGGGGACGCTGCAGCGTGAGGGCAGGGGTGTGCACAGCTCGTGGGGACACAACAGCGTGAGGGCAGGGGTGTGCACAGCTCGTGGGGACACAACAGCCTGAGGGCAGGGGTGTGCACAGCTCGTGGGGACACAACAGCCTGAGGGCAGGGGTGTGCACAGCTCACCGGGACAGGGAGAGCTGCACAGTCCTTGTGCAGGGACAGACAGACAGACACTGTGCTTTATATATTTGCACAGGAGGTGGGAACTTTGCTCTGTGAGGAGAGTTCGACATTTTCGAGTGTTTCTGGCCTCAGTTCAGTCCTCAACTCTAGCTATAAAAAAAGCAAGGAGAGAAATTACATCTTAAATCACTAAGGAGCCTGAAACCATTTGCATACTAAGCCTATCAGTTCATTTGGAATCAGAAACTTCCTTAACAAAATAGTTCATTGAGGAAAAGGTGGATAAAAGAGCAGAAACAAACAGAACAAAGAAAAAGTTGTCAGCAGGATAATCCTGGTCAGGGGAGCGGTACATGAAAAACTGTCACAGTAAGTTAAGTTTCTTCTACTACAAAGCTAGAATGAACATTGTTTGGATTGGTAATCTTACAGATGTGCAGCTAAACCAGTATTTGTTGTCTTAAAGGGGTAATAGTTGATTGTAGTCTGATTTAGGAGGCTCAACTAAAAGAATGAAAATACTGATTTATAAAGGATGTTCCGAAAAAATGGATTATGGAGTTTAAGATACGAGTGAAAGATGCTGCTGCTGCACTTGAAA
This sequence comes from Machaerirhynchus nigripectus, assembly GCA_013397975.1. Lineage (NCBI taxonomy): Eukaryota > Metazoa > Chordata > Aves > Passeriformes > Dicruridae > Machaerirhynchus > Machaerirhynchus nigripectus. The sequence goes on along the minus strand of VZRQ01007687.1, from coordinate 242,906 downwards.
AAACTGTTTGCTGCCTTACATTAATGATACAGTAATGCTTGAACAGGAAAAGTTTCCTTTGAAATCAGTGGATTTCCATTAGTGCATGCCAGAGGTGACTGCTGGGAAAGTCTTGAATAAACGTACAACAGAACTTTAGTAAGTTTTGAAATTAAACTTCAATTAAAACCTCTAATTAATAAGCAAATTAATCCTCATACCTGATTCTTGAGACTAGACTAGGTCAGAGAACTGGTTTCATCTCAGGCCGCAGTTTGGTGCCCTACCCTTGGGAGCCCTGGGGGGCTGTTCCCCCTGTGTACAATAAGCTGTCCCAGCTCCAAGGTCTTGCAGCTGCATCAGGCAATCCCCGGGATCAGTACAGCTACAGATCCACACAGTGCTGATGGGAGGGAAAGGATGGAGGTGCACAAGTTACAACGATCTTCTGAGAATTCAGCTCTTCTGCAGTCAAAAAAGCTTTAAGAATTACTGGCAAAGCAATAGATGACTTTAAAAATGTATTGTTATGGAATTGTATAAATCTGTAGTCTGTCCTCCTTGGGAGGAGACTGGTGTAACTCTGGTGACACGAACTTTAAAAATCTGCAGTAGATTTAGGACAGAGCTAGAACAGGCTGCAGGAATGACTGTTGGCGTGGAGTGGCACTGAAGGAGAAGTCATGGTAATAGACTGGACTGGTATTTGTCTGCCTGGAAGAAAGGCAATTGCAGTGAAATGGAGAGAGTGCAGTTACTGTGTCCAGCAGCGTTGTGTTCACCTTCAGATGTTGCAGGTTGTGAAAGAAAGGCTGGGGTTAGTTCTTGGAAGAAAAATCCGTGTAGAACTCTTAAAGAGCAAGTGACTGCTTCTGCCTCTGGAAATGATAAGGCACTTAGCAGCAGTCATGAGAGCATAGCAGGGAGTGTGTTTTCCCTTACTTAGATTCCTCTGCAATTTGCTGCTGATAAAGCCCTGTCCCGGATGAACCTTCCATCAGACCTGATTCAGCCATTTTACTCTTGTGGAAAAGAGCTGCTGTTCTGCAGATGCAGTTAATGTTTAAATTGGTCCTTTTCATCCAAGGATTAATTCATGTGTCCTGTTCTAGATTAGTGCATAAAAATAAACTTACCATGAATTCTCCTACTTGTTGCAATGTTGTATATCAGGTTTGCAAGTACTGTAAGCCACTTCCACAGCAGTTTGTGAGGAACAAAATCTAGTAATGCGTCTCCTCCACAGCTTAAAGCATGAGTTTTAAAAATACATCCTGAAGATATTTACGTCCTGATCTAATATTATGACTGTGACATGTTTTTTTTTTTCTTTTAGAATGAGTGCTTTCTGTTGTCCAACTTTAATATGTTTGATTATACTTCTGCTTACAAATGATAGGTGTGAACTATTGTCTCCTTAAAGAATGGGGTTTTGTTTCAAATGAATGTATTTTTAGCTGCTTTCACCAGGGCCAATGCCCCTTATTTTTGTTAGACAGTAGCATTGGAAGTGCCTCCTCTGGTGTTGGTGCCAAGCTGTTGGTGTAAAAAGTGAAATTGACTCAAGAGTCTCTATTAGAGATGCAAATATGCTGTACAAACCTCATGTAGGACTGACAGTTCCTGCCCAGTATTTCTTAGCTAAGAAATTACGTTGTCCCCATGTTCCCATATTGCACTTCTAGGTGGAAATCTGAAAGAGTGGATGGGTCCACCCAGATCATTCTGGGCAAATGGTGCATCTTACCCTGTGATGGGGTGGCCAGGCCTTCCCAGTTCTGTGGCAGTGCGACCCTGGGAGCCTGAGGCCGCGGAGGAGAGATGCAACTTGTCTTTAAAAGCAGTCATGAGTCTTAAAGTGCTCAGGAAAATGAGCAAGAAATCAGTGTCGTTTTCAGAGACCTAATGTAGCACCTGAGGCTGCTGCCAAAAGGCAAATGGGATGCTTAGTGTGCCAGAAGTGCCACAGCCTACATATAGGGTGGGCTTTTAACAAACAAAGTGTGAGAGAGCTTTGGTGTGCCCTTGAGTTCTAAGCCAAGGAGAAGGATGCTTTCTGAAGACCCTAACTGAAGAAGGGGAAAGCCCCTTTATCAAGGGTGATGTGGGACTCTTGGCATCAGGCCCACAGTCCCTCTGCAGTGCTCCCTGAAGGGGTTTTGCTCTGTTAGCGTAGGAAATGCAGAGCATGAGGAGGAACAGTTGAGAGCCTGAGGTGTAGTCCTGAGTTACACATCAGCACTGAGAAGAGGAGGAAGACTACTAGACCCCAGACAGCTATTGGGGTAACATACAGTATGCAGCTTACACACCACATACATTGGGTTTGTTTTCTAGCAGACTTTGTGTTCTGAAAAGCCTGGAGCATGTGTTTCTCACAAGAGTGGAAGTGCAGCAGCTCTCTGATCTCTGTAATAGCAGCTGTGTGTGTAAGCAGTAATTCTGCTGCTTTTTTTACATCATAGAGAATAGATACAGGACATAGGAAATTTGTGGTCCATCTGGAAAGAGTTGATATGCTCAGCTCATTCCCATTGCAGGTCCGGTCAGGAAGCCCAAGTATGTGGAAAGCCCCAGAGTGCCAGGTGAGGCAGCCCTGCCACTGCGGAAGGGGTCAGAGCCAGGAGAGCCCAGCGCGAACGGTGAGTGTCTGCTCAGCTGTCCTGCCGTACCAGCATCGCTGCTGCCGCACACAGTGTGCACTAATGAGCTGTGGGATGAGAAATTCCATTCTATATTGGGAAAAGTGTTTTGCAAGGAGGAGGTGCTTGCTGTTATACCTACGTTATCTTCAGAGTTGTCTCAGTTGGGGCTGGGCATGCATTGAAGGTAAAGTGATGTCCTGGTGTTCTTGACTGCCACATAGTGCAAAAGGCCTTCTGGCATTTTTCTGAACTTGTTCTTTATTATAAACTGACTCAAGTGTGTAGCATTGCATTCCTTGCAGTGCTTAATTTTAGACATTTTGTATAAGTTTGCTGACTAAGGCGGTAACAGTTAACTCCTGTGTTGGCAAAGCTGGGAGAAGCCACCTCCCTAGAGTTAATTGGCATTCTTGGAAAGTTTCATATTGGTTAAATCTGACTAGTGCATGACAGAGTGTGGCTTTTACAGTGAATGTCATGACACATGTCAGTACATGTCATGTATTTTTAGATTAATTTTTCAGTTTGACTAACCTCATTAAGGTCAGTGGATATAACTGATGATGTTCCAGGTGAAAATTCTTTTGTTTTCCTTTTGTTTCAATTTTAAAGGAAATTGCAGTTTTAAAAGAGAGTGTTTTCTTTCTAAAATATAGACACTTTGTAGCAAAACCAGAACTATTTGAAATTGTTTTCACCATCCATTTGATACAGTATAATTACCCTGGTCACTCTTATGCCTTCATCTTCACAGCCATCTTGTAGTGCTGGCATTAAAGTTCTAGGTCCAGCTGGGAGACCATGTAGTCTTTGTCCTCCTAATCTGAAGGTGACCATGTTGTGATGTTCATCCTGTCACAGAGCTGTGCTCCCAGATGGTGAGGCTGCTGGACATCAGCACCAGGTTCTGGTGTTTAAGGATCGAATAGTGAATGCTGGGTTGAACACCTTAGGCTCTTAGCTTTGGTCTCTGTTACTGACTGAACTTGGTACTCTGCCTAACATTTACTCAGACTTGTCAGATATTACAATTTAATAATAAGAATAAGGTTTGTAAATTTGAGAGAAGAATGAAGATGTTGATTTCACAAACTGTAGTTTCCAGGACTGTGACTTAAAGATTAATTGTAATCTTTAAAATGGCCATTTTTAAGAGAAAATATATTTTCCAGACAAATATTTGAAGGCTTGTCAATTTGTGAAGATTCTGAGATAAAAAAACTTTTGCTATCTGCTTTCATAGACTTCTTTCTTTTGGGATTAAGTGAGAATCAATCTTGCAGAGTAAAACTGCAAGTTGTCCACAAAATTAAGGAATACATGCATTCAAGTAGGCATTGAGCTGGTGTGAAATAAAGACAGAGGGTTGACTAGTAAACTGCTCATGTTTGCAAACATCAGGGTTTATGTCATTCATAAAATTAGGCCATTGTTGAAGTAGTGCTTATGGTCAGGCTGTTCAGTTACAGTTGTGATTTTCTGTATTTTTCTTGCAGTCTGCAGCTTGGGGAAAGATGTGCTGTTTGCAGGTACCACTGAGTGTCAGCTGTGTCTTACACGGTTAGAGACCACATGCTCCTCACAGAGAGTAAAGATTGTCCTGACAGTGATCTGGCTCAGTGTCACTGTGAAGGGAAGGCCAAGGGACAGTTCAGCTGGGGTTTTTTTGTGGGTTCCCCTCACCCCAGCTCCTCTCCTTGGTGGTACAGAAGGTTCTGCAGCTGAGGGCCTTGTTTCCTCTCCTAAAATTCATCTGCAAGTCTGGGCACCTACTTCTCTCGCCTGCTCAGGCACTCTGGAGCAACTGGGAATTGTTTGTTGCACAACATCTCCAAAAGTTGAAGTGCTAGAGCTGTTAGGTGTCTCCCAGCAGTGTGGGGTGGCACCAGCAGCCCCGGTGTGCTGGCTGGGAAGTGGCTGTGCAGCTGCTCCTCGGTGTCCCCCTTGGCAGTTCTGGGGATAACAGCTCCTGCTGGGACCTGCTTCTCCAAGTGGTAGGATGATGGTCCTTATTTAATTAGCTGTTTATACCTGAGGATGGGACAGGCTACATATATTTTTTTTAAAATAATGGACAAAAGAAATAAATGCCCTGTAAATGTTCCTGTCAGAGCAGATGGTCACAGGTTGGTGGGTGATGCCAGACTGCTGGCATCAAAGAAGGAAGATGGCTGGAAATGCTTGTTTGTGAGATTCCATTAGCAAAAACATGTGCCAGGGCAGAACTGTGCTTGGCTGCTTTTGTTGCAAATTGCCTCATTTTGAATTTTTTCTCGTTTTATCTATTGGATGCCAGAAGACATTTCAAAGCACTGTACTGATAAAATTAAATATCTTTGTACCAGAAGAGCTGGGACATTTAGAACTGGTGTCACATCTTTTGCATAGCAAGCAAAACAAAAATGGATGGTACTAGTTCTAGTGTTAACTGTGAGATTACAAAACATCTGTGTTATTAAACTCTATTCCCCATGTTTTTTGTATGACAGAATTTCAGCTTGCCACTAAGCTTTGATAGCATTGATTAATACTGCTGTTAGGAGAGTCATGTTATGTTGCTCATCAGTCCAGTGATGAACTGATTGCACTTAAACATTTCTGGTTTGACTGGCAGGTGGGTTTTTTCTCCCCTAGATTTGTGCAGTTATGCAGAGGATCCAAGACCCACTAGCAATTAAAAGTCTGATAAACAATTTGGTTGTACTTTTTCTACCTCTTTTAACAGTTTCCAAATATAAGACTCTAACCTTCAACTTTTTTCCTCCCAATCCAAAGCAAAGCCTGACAACGACTCAAGCTGTTCTCCTGCAGCACAAGAATTGATGACAAGATTGGGGTTTTTACTCGGGGAAGGGATTCCAGCTTCTGCTCACATGGAAGACAAAAGCGAAGTTATGGTAAGATAATGGAATATAATATACTTAATGTTCATCCTGTTTCAGAGAGGACTAGTGTTATTTTGTCTATCTGCTGATTGCAGTTACTTGATACCTGCCTAAATACCATCCATTTTAATAGAGATATAGCAATAGAATCAGACTTCAATTTTAACAAGTGTTTATTTTCAAGAATGCAAGATCAATTCGCAGTATCAAAAAACACAAACTGAATAGGTTTATCATTTCTGGAGGTTAAATCTAATCTACTGTGAATGTGAATAGCTTCTAGAATTCTCTCTGCTTTTAGCATTTAGGAGGAAATTTTTGCCTTCTGTTTTCAGTGATTTCCAAGAATGGAGAAGGCCAGTGTTTTGTTAAAATGGGAGTATGCCTGGGGAGAGGGGTGTGTTTGTTTCTTCCTGAGAAGTTAATCAGACAGTCCTTCTCTGTCATTTGGGATTGGAGAGAAGCAAGCAGCTACTATCCACACGAAACTCATCTGCTAACTAAAGCTTCACAGTAACTACCAACCTCTGCTCCTTCCCCTTACTCTCTCCACTTTTAGTCACAGCCCTCCTAAACCTCAGTGTATCAGTTTGGGTTTTCACACTGATAGTGAAAAATTAGTAAGACTGCAGTTCTAGGTTTTTTCAACTCAAAGAATAAATACAAGAGGTGAAGGGGAGGGCTGCCCAGTAAATTGTAAAATAGAAAAGAAATCTGCCTCTCTGCAGCTCTTTCACTGAACTGTGAAATTCCTTTCTTTTTCTTCAGCAGTCGCTTTTTAAGAGTAATATGAAAGATTAAGATTCCCAGTCTAGACAAAGCTTTACTTCTTGAAGTTTTTACTTGAAAAATGGGCTCTTCACTTTGCTCTTATTCTACCTCACCTCAAAATCTCTAGTTTTCAGCCCAGCGGTGTCCTGCCTGCTGTGCACTAAATGTTTCTTGTTCTTCCCACGGCAGTGTGCAGTTGCCAGCCAAGGAGTGAGTCCCTGTTCCACCCTCACCAGCAGCACGACGTCGCCCAGTACCGACAGTCCCTGCTCAACCCTCAACAGCTGCACTGGCAAAGCAGCGGCCAACAAGGGCAGTCCCTGCGGCACCATCAGCACCCCCAGCTCCACCCTGGAGAGCAAGGACAGTGGGATTATAGGTGAGCATTTTCATTAGCAGTGCAGGTAGTAGAAATTACTTTCCTCTTAATCTGAAGTCTGAACAGCTGCTTTATGTCACAGTGTTCTGTTTTACCCTGTCTACGGATCCCATTTTGAAAGATCAAAGTCCTGTTCTTGGCTGTAACAGCTGCTGTTGTTAGTCGTGCATTTCTCTTCTTTTGTTTTCCTGGTGCAGTTCTAATTTCTCCACCTTTTCCTTTGAAATAATTCATTTCCTCTGTTTTTCTCCATTCCTTGTTTTGTATGCCTTTTTTTGTTTCCATTCCAGAGGTCTTGACAGTGTTTTCATAATGGTGAAGCAGAGCAGAGCTTTGGGGTTGGTTTAATTTCCAGCTCAGGAAACAATAATTGATATGATTTCTTATGAGAATAGCCTAAATGAAACTTTAAAAACAGTGCAGACTTTTAAGTAACTGGCATGAAAATTAAGCTAAAACGGGGGGCATTGTGGAAGAGATGAAATTGTATGATCCTCCGTTAAAGATGGCTAAGTTGAGGGTGTATGTGCATCTCGTGTAAGGAGTCACTGACCATTGGAGGCAGTCCCCCTTACAGCTCAACTGTTACAAGCTCCGTGTACCAGTCAGCTGAGTAGAAATAATTTTGACTGATCAGTTACCCTAAGAGACATTGTTTGTCATGGGTCAAAAACTCTTGTATGAAACTTCAGTGTTTCAATTGAAGAAAGTTATTTTGTGTACTCATTCCATGTCAGATCAATATGTGATCAATTTCGTGTAAGATCTAGTTTTGAGATAGCATGAAAATCTTGATGTAAAGGAAAGGATATACCAGAACTGTTATTTTTGGTAAAAGAGCACTAATGTAGATATGAACATACTAGCCATGCTTGACAAGCTTGAAATAGTCCAAGAGTATGTCCATGTTCTAAATAAGGTCAGAATGGCCTCATGTTTGTTTAAAATAGTGTACTGGCATGACAACATCATACTTGTAAGTACCAGTATTTTAAAGAAGATATTTTAGAACAGTGATAAAAGTTGCTTATTGGACTACTGAAAAGGAAGGAGGAGTGTATGAGTGCAAGAGCGGGGGGAACTTCCTTGCTCTCCTTCAGTCAAGTATGTGTGGTTCATGGCTGCAGGACTGCGTGAAAATCATCTACTGCTCTTCTGCAGAGCTGCTGTTCATGTCTCAGATTCCAGGAAAATTCGAACACCCTTGTCTCTTGGCTACCCATGGCAGCACCCCTTATATCTCTATAAAGACATGAAACCAAGAAGGGAAGGAAGAAGCACCTTTCTGATAAGTGACCTGTGCTTTTGGTTTTTATATACAAGTACGTCTGTGCATTCAAATTTATTAGCACATGTGCATTTTAAATTACATTTAGCAAGTATATGTTTTCTAATGTCTTCGACAGAGTTCATACAGCCATGAAAATAGCTTCCTCTTTCATGCTACTTATGTGGGCCTCCTTTGTATTTCTACTCCCACTAAGTTTTCTGGACCAGCAGACTGATGGGAAACCAGTCTTTTCTCCATTTTTCTCTTTTTTACTTACAGTTCAGGTTTCTTTTAGTTTTCCAGTGTTTTACTGCTGTACCTGAATTCTTCTTTGCTTCTATTGAGTTTGACATAATAGTAGTAAAGGCAGGTTTTAATCTTCAGCAAGGAGCTAAGTAGGAGAAAAGATGGGGTTGCTGGCCAAAATAAAAGTTTTGCTGGATCCTTGCTGCTGTGTCAGTATGGAAATCTTGAGCAGTGAGGTTTCCTGGTGCTGCATTTCACTTCAAGAGGAATCAGAGTTCTAGAGATTTAATACTTCAGGAGGAGACAGATTTTTTTTTGATGCAACAATAAAAATGAAATAAATTTGTCATATGGAAGTACAATCTAAGTGTGTGCAAAGATTAATGGAGTGCCTGGAAAATTGGGTTGTTTTTTTTCTACTGCCTCTAAATTGTATGTCATGTTATTGGTATTTCTTAGAATACGAGCTGTTGAATTGAAGTATCCAATCTTGCATATCTTCCATATATATATATATCTGGAAGAATGCAGAGTTGTACAAGTACCTCACCATCCTGCAAGGCTGAAGCTGCAGACCTCTGAACAACATTGAATTTTTGTCATTTATGTTTCACAATGCCATTTGAGAATGAAAATTCCAAAGTGTGCACCGTATTCCTCTGACTTTACTTGGTTTTTTTCCTCTTTTTCAGCCACTATAACAAGTTCATCAGAAAATGATGATCGTAGTGGATCCAGTTTAGAATGGAGTAAGGATGGGAGTCTCAGAGCTGGAAAACATCAAGGCATCAGTCGTGATCGAAGAACAGATAATTGTTCACCAGTTGCAGAAGAGGAAGCCATTGGATCTTCTGAGAATTTGCCAAAAGAAGTACCAACAGGAGAGGGTCCCCTTCCTTATGCTCAGAGTTCTGGCTCTTTAATAATGCCTCGTCCAAACTCTGTTGCAGGTAAAGTCCTGAGGTCAAAAACAAGGGTGTTCTTAATGATAGGACATTTCTTTTGAATCTTTCTGTTGTTAGTATAAAAGTATCTCTATAGGATAAAAAGAAAAAAGCCTATGTTCTGAACTGAATAGATGAACATTACCTAAGTTGTTTAAAACTGTCATCCAGAGGGCTGTTACTGTGCCTTCTGGTAGGTATTGATTAGGTCAGGACTTCTGAAACACTTTGGAAGTCCATCAGTTATTCCAGGGCTCTACCTGCTGACACATAGGGTATTAGCAGGTAATACCTGAACCTATATCTTCCATTCTGACCTCGCTGATGTGGTTGTTCCCACAGTAAAAATGGAAACTGTCTCAATAGGAGAACTGAGGACCATTTAAATGGGGGAAAACCCAACTAAATCTTAGTGAAGTTGATTGAATTGCATTTTGTAAATGTTACAACACAAATGACTTTGTTGCTATTGTCTAGAAAAACTTCTCTGTAAGTAATATGTGGATGAAGAATTCTAGTAAATAATAAAATTCTTTGTAACTTGAGAGAAAAATAAGCTTCAGTTCTTTAATACTCTAGCAACAAGTTCAACCAAATTGGAAGATTTGAGTTATTTGGATGGACAAAGAAATACTCCTTTACGAACTTCAATTCGCTTACCTTGGCACAACACCGCTGGCGGGAAAATGCAGCAGGAAGGTAAAGGCAGAGATATTACACCTGCATCTGTCACAGTCATACAGTCCTTCAGTAGTTTGGAATGTGGATGGTCTGTGATCTTTGTAAACAGCCCTGTCCCATAGTGTTATTGTAGAGTGCTCCTGACAAGTCACTGCATATCTGCCACTAAGATGCTTGCTTTCCCACACAATGCTATGGTTTAGAGACTGAATGTGTGCATCTGTTACAACCAATAACAATAAAACCAGAAAAATTTAAGTAAACTCCTAGTAAAACTGATCTTGAGGATTGTATGTAGATACTATGCTGCTCTCTTCCATTTATGGCTTTTCACGGTCATAGTTAATGCTGAAACAGCAGATGTGTAGCATTACATTTGGCTAATGAATCTTTAGAGCATTTATTGGTGAATATTATTATTCCTGTAAATTTTAATGTATTTTGTGCAATCAAACCTGAATTCTTCCCCAAGTCATCAGGTGTTTCCCAGATGTATAGATCAAAGTAATCAAAGGTGTAACTTCTGATCTGTGACTTGAAAAGTACAGAAAAACAAGGTAGTAATTTTTTTTTTATTACTTTAAGGGATTTTTTAAACAGAAAAATTATGTTATTCTCTGTACCTTTTTCTGTTTCTCTGTAAATGTCTTTACAGATTTGAAGACCTAACAGTGAGATGCTCAGCTCATAGTTCACTCTAAAAAATGGCACTTCCCCATTTGTAGAATTATTCATGCATTTTTAAGAAAAATTTTTGGATTCTACAACTTACTAATTGGAGTTCAACTGTGAAAAAACAATCAGATTATACCTGTAGCTTCTTTTCTCTGCAATTTAATTCATGCAAAAATTATGGAGATGACCTGAACTGGGGCAATCAGATTTTATTGTTTTTGTGATGAAAGCACTAGAATGTCTGATTATGACTGATAGTAACAAGGCTTCTAAATGATGTTACCTTCTGAAACTGTGCTGCTTGATTGCATGACAAGTTTCTTCTAATAAACTTTCCTCCTTGACATGTCTTTTCAGCTCGTTTCATCCCCTATAAGCCTCAGGACATTTTGCTGAAGCCACTGTTGTTTGAGGTGCCAAGCATAACCACAGACTCAGTGTTTGTTGGAAGAGAATGGCTGTTTCATGCCATTGAAGAAAAACTGCGGAATCCTGACCCAGCAGAGAACAGGGGAGTGGTCATTACTGGAAATGTGGGATTTGGAAAGACTGCAATCATTTCACGGCTGGTGGCACTCAGCTGCCATGGAAGTCGCATGAGACAAATAGCTTCCAACAGCCCTAGTTCATCTCCTAAAAGTATGTTCCTTTTCTGAGTAATGGTCTGGGTTACTGTGCTGACATCAGGAGTCACTTGTATGCTTTTTTGGCTTAAGGTAGTCAGGCCTCATGAACTCTTTGGCAAACATTTTTTTCTTCCAATGAACAAAGGAAGGAGTTAAAATTTTGTGTTCTGACAAAGACCTTCAACATGACATCATGTGTGCTCAGCCCATCAGAGAGGTGGTGACACCGAGGCAGTGTGTAGGATCTCTTCCTCTTGTCAGGCAGTGTGTACCCCAGACTTCGAGGATGTGACTGCAGCATCTTGATCTCTCACTAGTTTGGAAAGGGAGCAGTGAGTGTCTCTTTCCTGCTGCGTACCCACTATGTATGCTTTCCATAGAATTTTTGTAGAGATGAGAATAAAGCTATGGAGAAACCCCTTCTGTCTTCTGCTGGGATCCATAGCATCCTGTCACCAGACCAGTCCAGTGCCTACATTAACTGGAAGGATGGTGAGACTGTCATTACTGCTACTTTCCCTACTGACACTTCAAATATTATTATTACTAATAATAACAATGATAAATTTCCCAAGAGTTCAGTCATATAGTAACTATTAGTTTAAATGAGGCATTGTACATGTAATTTTCTGAAGGAAACTTCACATCAGCATGGTTGTGCTTTCAGTAATTCTATAGTTTTGATCTAGAAGTCGTCTGCGTTGTTTTAAAATTTTAAAGTTGCAAATGTGTGCTTGTATTTATCAGACTAGTTGCAGGCTTCTTTTAATGGTATTGCTCAGTTTCAATTTCTACTCTAGCAGTACGATAATCTGCGGTGTTTTCCTAGAAAGCAATCTGCGGTCAGCAAATTTGGTCTGTCTTGTATTTGTTGCCTTTTAAAAGCAGGTGACTCCTGTCAAGAGATTCCCTTAAGCCAGTTATCCCCGTGTGCCCCTCCGTCAGGTGACACCAATACAATGAAGACTCTGACTTGTCCTGGTACTCCTGAATATAAAGCTCAAACAGGGGATTCTGTGAGACACCTCGCTTCAAAGGTGAGTTTTCACTTCCTAGTAGACGTTCAGTGTGTTAGAACCCTCAAACCTGGGGGTCAGTTTGCTTTGCAGAGCCCCCCTGGAAGGCAGCGGGCAGTGCTGGGAGAGGGGCAGCACCTGGGCACCTCTGCATGATGGCTCTGTTTGGCTGGTGAAACCAGCTACCTGCCTCCTGTACCTGTCAGGTGCTCACCTGAATCCTGCTTGGGCCTAGAGGAGTTACCTTAACAATTTCTCATCAGTTTTGTGTGGGTGTGGGAGGTTGGGATCCTTTCCTTGCCGAAGGGGCTAGATGTTCTCTACAGGGAGCTGCTCAGTGCTTCCAAAAGGAAACTTCGGGGTGGGGAGGGAGGGGGAGATAAAATGTTTGGTTTTTGTATAACCCATCTATGTGCTATGATACAGGCTGAGTCTGAATGTAGTTTTATTTTCCATACTCTGAGAGTCTGAAGTCATTTTTGTATTAGATTACTATGTTAGGTGTTTTATTTTTTGCCTAAGTAGTAAAATTAATGAGTGTCTGAATTTATATTTGTATTTTATATGAATAATTGTAGGGAAAACATGAGATCTTTAACATATGCAGTCGTTAAAGTGATACACATTCGTTTGAAGCAGTGTTATGAAAACCACTGAAGTGCAGGCTTTTTATTCACTGTGAATACCATGTTTTCCTTTTGGTTTGTTTTGGTTTGGTTTTTTTTTTTCCCCCAAAGAAACATGGGTTATGTCCTGGTTTATTTTTAAGTAATACACAGCTTTGGAATACTCAGAACAAAGCCAGTTGTCGTATTTCTCCATTTGCTTATGTAATCGTGCCTTTAATAGCTGTCTGTCATTTACTTTTGCCTGCTGATGATCAAATTTTGCCTAATGATCAAATTAGCCCTTAGATCATTACAGTGTGGTAGATAGTGTTGTTAAATTACAGCTACTGGGTTACCTAGTCAGACCCTCAGGTTACTTTTCTTGTGCTCCTTAGTTAATCAGCTACTTACCCACTGTATCCAAATGTCACGAACTCAAATTGTTACATTTTCCTGCCAGAATCTGACACTTTGATTTCTTCTCCTCTCTGCGTGCCCTGCAAGGTCAAAAACCTATTTCATTGCCTTCCTGTGTTTGACAGAGGCCGTCAGAAATTGTTACAGCGTGGGATCTAAAACTGAAAAGTATTTTGTAGTTGAGAGAGAAATTTAATAACACTCTATCATAATGGTGCTAACTAGTAACCAACCAAAATACTGCAAAGGTAATGCTTTTTATTTTTCAATTCTGCAGGTTGTTGCTTATCACTACTGCCAGGCTGACAACACGTACACATGTCTCGTCCCTGAATTTGTGCACAGTGTGGCAGCTTTGCTTTGCCGCTCACATCAGTTAACAGCATACAGAGACCGCCTCATCAAAGAGCCTCACCTGCAGAGCATGCTGAGCCTCAGGTCTTGTGTCCAGGATCCAGCAGCAGCTTTTAAAAGGGGAGTGTTGGAACCACTTTCAAACCTCAGGAGAGGTATGTTAAACAGGAAGTGACTTGGAGATGGAATCTAAACTGTGTAAAGGGTGGAGAAAAGCATTAAAAATAAATAAAGCAGAACATTCCTGGAGAAAGGGATTCCTTAATTGTGTTAGTTGTTTGTAACGATAATAGATGGATTTTGAACGGTTGATTCGTGTTTTACTTAAAATTCTGTGAAACTTACTAAAGGTCATGGAAACTTTACATTTACTTTTTTGCCAGAAAACTGAAAGATAGCTATTAGCTTGAAGTTAAGGCTGGCACATTCACATTAAAGGATTTTGTTTTAGGTTGCGTTTAAGTTTTGTCACATACTTTCTCTTCTAATTTTCTGGGCCAAAACATCTGCAAAGTGGATGTCGGTTCTGCTTGCTTTTAAAATGGCTGTGGCAGTTTTCCAAGGATCACAGAATCTCCTGAGCTGAAAAGGACCCACCAGGATCATCAGTCCAGCTCCTGGCCCTGCCCAGGACACCCCAACAATTCCACCCTCTGCCTGAGAGCATTGTCCCAACACTCCTGGAGCTCTGGCAGCCTCAGGGCTGTGCCCATTCCCTGGGGAGCCTGTCCAGTGCCCCACCAACCTCTGGGGGAGGAACCTTTCCCTGACACAGCTGCAGCCATTCCCTCAGTTAATGGTGTGTAAAAGAGAGCATGTAGCAACATGATTTTTGTCTTTAAAAACCCCTAGCAAACTCCTTTTGAACACAGCTCCTTCCCAGCATATGCCAGCTTGAGCAGATACCTGATCTGTGACAGAACAGGTTTGCCTACATATGAACAGAGCCTATCATTCCTGTTAAAACTGTTTTTAATCTCCTAAATAATGTTTAAATGTCATAAGATGTATTGGTGTGCATAAAGATACATTTTTGGTTCTTAACATTCAGAATTTCAGGATAAAGATGAGTCACATAATGGGAGAATGTGTTTTTATCCTTTCCTTTTTTATTTTCAAATTTCAGAGCGGAAGATTCCTGAGGAAGACTACATAATTTTGGTAGATGGTTTAAATGATGCTGAATTTCATAAACCTGATTATGGTGACACCATTTCTTCATTTATCACAAGTATAATCTGTAAGTTTCCTCCCTGGCTGAAGCTCATTGTGACTGTAAGAACTAATTTCCAGGTAAAAACACCTTTTAAGACTTTTCTTACCCTCAAAAACCAAATGGTCATTTATATTGGTGCAGCTGCATTCTTATGAAAAATACTGGGTTTAGAGGAACTGAAAATAAACTCTCTGGGATTTTTTACTTCCTTCCTTTTTTACATGTTTATTTGCAGTGCAAAACAATGATATCGGAGGCCTTTTCCATTGTGAATCACTTAATTGCGTCTGTCAGTAGAGTTGATAATACAAGAAATTATGGAATTTGAGTCTGTTCCCTTGTACCTCAGGAGTGCAATGTTAAGGTGCAGGTGTGCTTCAGTACAGCCTCCGAGAGTTTATTTCTTCTCTGCCTGCTTGCCACTAGCACTCAGAGTGTTTAACTGGCTTAAGAGTTTATTTCTCAACTAAATTTTTGGGTTTAAGAAGGGATTTTTGTAGAATTCTCTCTCTGGAGACTGGAAAAGTGTGTCTTTGGTTAAAATATTTCTCTAGTCTGAAAGTGCAGGTTTCTGAAATCCATTTAATTACATAAAGTGGAATAGAGTTCCTTTTTTTGTTATGGAAGTCTGGAGATGTTTGTTAAACCCTTCTAATATATGACTCTATGTAAGAAGTTTCTGGTCCTCAAACTTTAATTTTTGAAATTTTAAAGGAAAACTGTAAAAGTTTTACTTTATGAAGTTTAAGTTAGAAGTGGTAGAAGTGTTTCTTTTAAATAAAGGTCTTTTGGATCTTTATTTACATAAACATAGAAGTATTTTGTGTTACCGAAACATGGCAGTGTGTTCAGGTGAACCTACTGAAGTGTCTGTGCTGTACTTGGTACTTGCCTTCAGGCAGATGGGGCTGGTGATGTGTGCATGGCACTTTTCTGCTACATTGTTACTGGAAGATGAAATAAGGGGAATCTTTTCCCTCCTGTCATTTGTGATACTTCTTAATAAAACATTCCTGCCTAATAGATCATACTTTTTGCCTTCCCCTTTCCCTGGCCTGCCTTAGGGTCCAATTCTGGTAACTGTTTTCCATTTCCTTAATTTTGAAGTGGTCATTTTTCATCCCCTTCAGTTGCTGAGTTTGATCAGAGAAATATTTGAGACCTTCCTATGAAGAATGATAAAATGTAGAAATACTGATCTACCTCTTATGAGGGGGCAATATTTGCAAAACCATCTCAGCAATACTGAATTCCTTTTTAATCTAGTACTCATTACAGGAGGGAAATGTAGCAGAGAGGCATCATTGAGTTCTCAGTGTTGGAATACTGTAATGTCTTTGGGTTTTGGTTTTTTTCTTCCCTTCTCTCCCTCACAGGAAGTGGTAAGCTCACTACCATTTATTGCAATATCCCTGGATGATTTTCCAGACAACAAAGAAATTCACAATGATTTGAATGCTTATATTCAGTACAGAATTACTAACAGTCAGGAAATTATAAACAACATGTCTTTAAATGGAAAAGCTGATGCAGCTACTATTGGGAAAGTGAGTAACCACCTGATCATGAGAAGCCTGGGATCTTATCTCTATTTGAAACTCACTCTGGATCTATTCCAAAAAGGTCGTTTAGTAATCAAAAGTGCAAGCTACAAGGTTGTTCCTGTGTCTCTGTCAGAGCTGTACTTACTGCAGTGCAATATGAAGTTCATGACAAACTCTGCTTTTGAGCGAGCTCAGCCCATACTGAATGTGGCACTGGCATCCCTGCATCCCATGACAGATGACCAGATTTTCCAGGCTATTAATGCAGGACAAATAAATGGTGAACAACAGTGGGAAGACTTCAGCCAGAGGATGGAAGCTCTTTCATCTTTTCTGATCAAAAGACGTGACAAAACACGCATGTTCTGCCATCCTTCCTTCAGGGAATGGCTTGTCTGGAGAGCAGAAGGTGAAAATACTGACTTCTTATGTGAGCCAAGGTAAATAAAACCTGCAGTAATTCATGTTCAAATAACTGAAGTTAGGTTTTGTGTAATTGATTGCAGCAATTGGTGAGAGGAAGGAGTGATGTTAAAATACAAGTACACCTAATTTTTTCCAAAATGAGAACTTTTATATATTTAGGGGTAGATGTGACTAAAGATTCAAGGTTTACAATGCATAGAAGATTCTATAGAAGTCAGAAATTTGCATCTGACTTTTCTACCTTCATGGAGAAATAAGAGTACTATATTGTTACTAATACAGCAAAACTGTTCAGAATCCTGTGCAGCAGCACCGTGTCTATGTAACGTAGAGTACAGGAATAGAAGGAACAGATCATTTGGGCTTTTTTAAACATAAACATATTAAGATATTTTGTGCTGTAATTATATCCTGCTGGCATTGTTTCAGTTTGTTCCAGCTCACTTTCTGTGACTTGGAGAGCAGGAGTTGGTTGAGTTGGAGACAGTGGCTGTTACTGTTCGTCATGTCCTCACAGTTGGCTCCCCACTGGTTTTTTTTTCCATGTTTTTGGGGGTTACAGTTTTTGGTTTTTACAAAAGAATAAATAATGCTGACATTTACAATTATTAACCAACCCAAGACTTGTCTGAGCTTTCAAGTGGCTGTAACAGAACCAGTTCTGTAGGTGGGACTGGGGGGTTGCAGCGTTGTGGACCCCTGGTCCCACCACCCTGGAAACTCCTGGTGCTTGCCCCAGCAGCAGTGGCGGCTGCCTGGGCCCAGGTAAAGCTTCTGATTTTGGAAATAATTTTCTGTTCAGAAATGTGGGGCAATGGGGTGAGAAGTCCCTTCCCACAACTTCCCCCCTCAGGTGAAGAGTCCAGTTAGCATATGGCTAATTGCCAGGTTCCAGTGCATAGTCTGATTAATGAATAGTATATGGTAACCTTGTTTTCTCAGGGTTGTGCCACTCTTAAATGTTTCCTAGAACACTGACCACCACTAATGTAGGTGTAGAATTACTAAATAGACATTTTATCTCAAATTTTGCAAGTATTCAGATCTTGTGCTTCTAAAATGATTGGCTTCTGTCTTAGATGCCTGCAGTTCCTGGCTCTGAGAATGCAAAAGGAAGCAGTATGTTAACCACTTCAAATCTGACACAGGGCCCGCTCTGAGGAGACAGTACAGAAATACCAGGAGTGTGCTTCATCTTCAAAATTTGCCATTTTTCATTTTGCATTATTTCATTATGGAAAGAATTTTGTTTAGATGTGATGGTATGTTTCAGTTGTCTGAAAAAGTTGAGCTGTTAGGCATAAAGTTGTGTTAGAATATTTACTGAAATACAGTTACAAAAGTGGTTCTCTCTTAATCCTTTTTATTAGGAATGGACATGCTCTACTGGCTTTCATGTTTTCTCGACAGGAGGGAAAGTTAAACCGCCAACAAACTATGGAACTTGGCCATCATATACTTAAAGCTCACATTTTTAAGGTAAAGCTTGCAGCTTAGTAGGCTTTATGACCTATTCATATGAATGTGTCATAGAGATTCTTCTCTAACTTGCTTGAATAATTTGTTGGAAGCTTATGCAAAATACTTGGTAGTGCTATCTATCCAGATTTTACTTCTTTTTATACTGAGTTGTAGATTAAAATAGGATTTCTAATTCTATAGAGAGATTTCCTGTTATATCATTTCTGTTAGGGTCTCAGTAAAAGGACCGGAATTTCTTCCAGTCATCTCCAAGCCTTGTGGATTGGTTATAGTACTGATGGACTATCTACAGCCCTGGCTTCTCTAAGAAACATCTACACGCCCAACGTGAAGGTAAGAGCATCAGCACGGCTGTACAGTCAGCGCTTCATCTGGCACTGCTGCTGGCACTCGGCTGGTGAATGCTGAAGTCAGTGTAGCCCTTCAGCAGAAAAGCACCTGGACCTGAACTCCTTTGTGACAAGCCTTCCTGTACTTCTGTAAGGTGTTGCTAAAGTTGAAATCAGTTTTCCTCCATAGTTTTGATGGAAAGAAGGGTTTTGCCTTTTTTCTGCTGTAGCTATGCTCTGTAGCACAGGTGAGTGTGTGGGTGTATTTCTGGGGGTTGGATGTCCCACGTGGCTTTGCTGGGCAGAGCTCATTGCTCTTTGCTTCTGTGGGAATGTGTCAGTTGTAAAAGGGGGAAATACTGTGAGAGGAAAGGATTTAAAAGACCACAACTTTGCGCTATTATTTGAATCCCCAGATGATAGATAGTGAAATCCAAGTTGGTCAGTTGGAATTTGAGCCAACTGCTAAGGCTTTTGATTGGAAATTAGTGTGTACGTGAACGCACATGCTCTGGACATTTTTTTGAGATTTTCTTTTTATGCAGTCTGGTTCTCTCTTAATGGAGGTAGTTGCAGAGTAGTAGCAGGTTACACATGTGATTGTGATGAGAACAGTGATTTTCAGGGGAGAGATGAGTCTTCTCTTGGGAGTGCAGTGGTCAGTAATACAATAATATATTTACTAAGAGAAGATTTTTAACTGGTATGTTGCTATACGTGTGTTAAAGTTGATGTCTGCCAATAAAATCTGCATCAAAATTAGGGAGTAAATGAGTACCTGATCAAGATACCAAATTCAGACAAATCTGAGGAAAACATTGTTTTGTTTAAATTAAATTTTAGGTGAGTCGGCTGCTGATTTTGGCAGGAGCAAATGTGAATTACAGGACTGAAGTACTGAATAATGCTCCAGTGCTGTGTGTTCAGTCACACCTTGGACACGAAGAAGTGGTCACTCTATTACTAGAGTTTGGAGCTGCTATTGATGGAACTTCAGAAAACGGCATGACAGCCCTTAGTTACGCAGCTGCTGCAGGTCACATGAACATCGTGTCACTGCTGTGCAGAAAAGGTGCAAAGGTAAGCTGGTGCACAAAGACTGCAAAGCCTGCAGCCAGAAGAGTCATAGAAAGGCCTAAGGAAGCTGTTATTGCTTAAGTATATGATTATCAGGCATAGGCTTGAGAGGTGAGTCCAGACTTCTGTGAAGCATTTTCCATGCACCACTGATCACAACCCTCTGGCAGAGCTTTTCAGCCAGTGCTGGGGGCACCTCACTGTGCACTTACACAACCTGTTGTCATCAGCTTGTCAGTGACTGTTACTGAGAGAGTGCTGGAGCCCTCTAAAGTCGAGGTCAAGGGCATCCCCAGCTCTCCTCACCCACCCTCTGGTCCCCTCAGAGCTGCTGGCTGTCCAGCAAGCTAAGCATGATCTCCCCTTGGCAAGCCCATGCTGACTGGTCCTGCGTACATTGTCCTTCCTGTGTTTGGCAGTGCTCTCTGGGATTAGTTTTTCCATCACCTTCCCAGCTGCTCAGGTGGGGCTGTTGGGCCTTGGGCCTGTAATTCCCTAGATGTTCCTCCTTGCCCTGGAAGTCAGGAGTGAAAGCTGCTCTCTCGCAGTGCTCTGGAGCATCTACTCTCCATAGCCTTTCACTGCACCTTTTAACCTCAGATGTTCCTTTTTCCCCACTTCAGGCTGACTTTGCAGACAAGAAGGGCCAGTGTGCTTTGGTCCATAGTGCACTGAGAGGGCACTGCGGAATCCTTGAGTTCTTGCTTGGCCTGGTTTGGGTGAGTCCCTCCCAAGAAGAGGATTCACTGAGGAAGCGCCAGGCACTGCAACAAGCTCTCACAGCAGCTGCCAGCATGGGGCACTGCCAGGTGGGTTGGGAATTCAGGTACTTCCAGATCTGTTTGAAATCATCAGAACTGTACGACAGTGCTTGCAGCTATTTTTGAAAAAAGGCTTGGAATGAACTGTTGAAACTTCTGATATTTATTGTAGTATGTATTAGCAGCTGGTTTAAATGCTCTAGCTGAGTATCCAGTAATACAGTTTGCTTCAGGATTAGTTTAGGTGTAATTTTCTGTCTACTTTTTCCTCTCTGTTCTTGGAAGTTGTCCTAAACTTGTAGCGGTGGTGATGATTTTCTGTATCACTGATCCACCCAAGTATATTTCTACTTCAGGTTGAATTTTTCCTTGCAATTTTCCGTTGCATGCAATCGCACAGGCTTCAGTTTTTAGCTTGATGCACATGTCAAGTTACAGACTTCAGCTCAGTGTCATTTCAGACAGAACTTTGGGAAGGAGCACTAAAAGTAAACACGTAAGAAGTACTTGAAATGCTTTAGATATTTAGGTAATATTTATGTCTTGTGTTCATTGGGAAAATAAACTGTAACCTTGATAGAAAAGTAATGGGTAAGTAAAGATACTTGAATAAAGATCATACTAGGCTAAGGGACTTGGTTATGTAGTAAGTGATGTACCAAAGTGGAAAAAAAATCTCTTCAATAAAGCCGTTTCGATATTTACTTGGTTTAAATCTATTTTTAAATTGTTGTAAGATCAAGAGTCTGATCTTTGAAGTTGTTTAGATGATCCAAATATAGAAACGTCTATGTGCAGTTAATTTATTACATGGTATATAAGCCATTGCTGTCTTATAATATAAACTTGAGGATTGTGGACTGTGGTTAACTTGGATGAATGGATAATTCCTTCACTCTCATGGAAGCTCTTGTTTGCTGTCACTGATTAAATGAACGCAGTCAACTCCTGAAAATCAGCAAAACAGATCACATTAATCATAAATACATACCTGAAAATGTCCATCGCTCTCTATTTTTAAGACATTAAGAAGCTGTATTCTTCTTAGCTAGAAAAAAGATCTGTGTGTTTCATGAATTTTAATAAATTATGTCCTAGCATTTTGAGTTCTGGGATTTTCCATACATTGTATACAACAGTTTTCAGACAGCCTGAAAACACCCAGATCCTTTCTCCTTTCCTGCCTTTGTTTTTTCATATAGCACCCAAACATTCTTAGTGTCATTCTCCTCCTTCACCTGCTGACTGCAGCCTCTGTGACCATGTGCCCCATTAAAAAATCTGTTTAAAACAGCCATTAGAAAAAGTTTTAATTTAATAATCTTTTAGCAGGTAGTTTCAAAACACAGATTTCCAGCAAAACTTAATTTAAATCTTATTTCAGCTTTAAAAATTACCATTTATCAACATATGCTTAGACCATTCTGGGAAGAAACTTAGAAAAACAGGTAAGATATAAGCAATGTGGAAGGAAAAACCTAGGTATCACCATTTTACAATATCTGTGCAAATATTCTCATTTTTGCTCTCTTGTTTTAGATGATATGGAATTTCCTCACTGAACTGGGATGCTTCATTTTTGACATTGTTTATTTTGATTATTTTGTTATGTATAGGTCACATGAGAGCTCATTAAATCATACTCAGGCCAAACAACAGATTCACAGAAGGGCACTGGGCTTTTTGTAAATAATTAAAAATGTTTTTCAATAACATCCACTTGCCTTCAAGTCATTCTAAAATCCTACTGAACTTGTGAGCAATGCTGATTTTCTTCTCTATTGATTATATGCATTGAGAAAGAAGCACTCTCACTTGTTTTGCATCTTTTATCCCTTGCTGTGTCGTACAGTGACAACTGATGCTCTTGTGGCTCAGCAATATCTGCTTACTGTTTTTGGCAGGTGGTTCGTTACATCTTGACAGTTGAAAAGGACCATGACATGGACATCAATGACACTGATGCCTTGTGGGGAGAAACAGGTATTTTCCTTCTTTTATGTTTCCTAATTAGGGTTGCTGATTTAAGAATAAAGAGTTTTTAATCTTACTTTTTAAATTTAATTTTCTATAATAAAAATAATGGAAAATACCAGTTTTAATAATAAAATGCAGTTTATAAGCATAGAGTTTTAACTTACTGAATCTATTCATCTCAAGTATTGGAGAACTATTTTATATTAAAATTACTGTAAATTACTGACTTTTAAACTAGATGGAAAATTGTGGAAATACAGTGCTTATGTTTCCATGTGGGTTTATTCTAGTTAGGGAGTGGAAACAAAGACCTACCTTTGGACATCTGGGAAAGGCCAAATGTAGTTTTTAAAGTAGACTGTAATCCCTGCACTGGCAGTTCCCTGGTGTGCCTTGTGCATCTCCATTCCATGGAAACAGCTGAGGGTGGGGAAGCAGCATTGGGATGATCAGTGGCCTCTCACATTCTAGAGAAGCAGATGTGCTTCATTCCTACAATTGTACAAAGCCCTTGTTGCAAATCCAGTGAATTCCAAATGCCATACATCTGTTTCTAAATTAATTTTGTTCTTTCTGTCAATGTTTTTTCTTGAAATCCATGCATAATACATTGGGAATCTTTAGTCATTGAGGAAGTGAACTCCCTGAAAGGGGGATTTTTGAACAAGACTCGACTCTTTTGCTTGTAATATTGATATTTATAACAGTTACTTTCCAGTTGTTCAGCTCTAAATAGTTGTTATAAATGTAACACAGTGAAGTTTCATTGAGTGAGGAGGGAATGCTAAAAAAGAAAAAAAAAAAAGAAAAATTTACTTCTCCCTGCAGTGTTTGTAATTTCCTTTACTTTCAGCATTCATTGGAATTTAAAAAAAATTCTACTTGATCATGTTTGAAAATGCTTAAAAATGAGTAACAGGAAATTCACAATTTGACCCACTTCTTGGTAGAAAATGCAAGTTATTAGGCTTTAGAAACTAGAGGGGCAAGTCCTTTGCTGATTCTTGCATAAGTCACACACGGACTCATTTTCTAAACACTATTGGCATGACTGGTGAGGCTTCAATGCAAACAACAAAATGTAAATTTGAAGTTCTGTTTAAAACACAATATTAGCAAAATAGAAGAGGGGGGGAAATCGTGATGGGGAAAGTATTTTATTTTTTTTGTTCCTTCCAGCTTTCAGTAAAGTGTCACAGTGAAAAACTGAAAGAATGGGGATTCAGTAACACTCACGTATTGTGCATGTGTCCAAAAGCCAGATAAGCCAAGAGCTGATGTTGATGTAAATGCTTTCTCTAGCCCTGACAGCTGCTGCAGGAAGAGGGAAGCTGGAAGTGTGCAAGTTACTCCTTGGGCATGGAGCAGCCGTGGCAAGAGCCAGCAGGAGGGGCATTCCCCCGCTACTCTGCGCGGTCCGGCAGGGCCACTGGCAGGTCTGGCACAGCTTCGGGGATCCTTTGGGATGTGGTCCCTGATTCCTCCCATCTCTAGTTTTGGAAATAGTGTCAATTTTCTAGTATGTGTTTGCATCAGCTTCAGAGGGATGTGCTCAGAAGCTTCACTTCCAAACCCTTTGTATCCCTTGAAATAACTTTAAAAGCACATTGGCCTCATAACAGTCTTAGTTATAATATACTTGAAAAATAATGTGAGTTAAAATATTTTATTTCCTAGACCAAGATCAGAGGTGATTTCAGATCTTTCATATTGCTGCTGTGCAGAGAGGGAACGTTGGATTCAGAAGCCTTCTTCATGCTGGCCTCTCCTGTCAGGAGAAGGCCTTGAACTGCAGCCAGGGCTTTAGCTACATAGAAGTTCTCAGTGGTTACCATAAATAGCACCTTAGTCGTCTTTTTTAAAAGTTCATGATATTATGATATTTATGCTGAAATCTAATTTGGCCAATTTCATAAAATCATAGAGTTGGTAAGATGGGAGAAGCTTTCCAAGACCATCAAGTCCAATTGTTCCCCAGTACTGCTGAGGCCACCACTAACCCATGTCCTGAAGTTTTACACCCATGGGCTTTTGAATCCCTTCAGGGATGTGGCAGATGGGAATTCCACCCCTGCCCCGGTGCCAGGGCTGGACAGCACTTTCTGAGAAGAAATTTTCCTAACATCCAATCTAAACCCCCACTGGTGCAAGGAATCTATTTTTAAATTGATACTTTCTGTTTCAGATTGCTAAACTTCTAGTGGAGCATGGGGCTGATGTGAATTTAAGTGACAAGCAAGGCCGGACACCACTGATGGTGGCTTCTTGTGAAGGACATCTGAGCACTGTGGAATTTCTCCTTTCTGAAGGTAGAAAATAAATAGTGGATTATGGCTGCACAGATGCACCAGGGATTGCATCTGGGTGAGTTAAGCAATTTTTCCATTTAAACAGAGAATCTTCATAACAAAGTTCATTTTCATTTTTCAGGTGCAACTATTTCGTCTCTGGACAAGGAAGGACTGACAGCTCTGAGCTGGGCATGTCTGAAAGGCCACAAGGAAGTGGTTCAGTATTTAGTAGAGAAAGGTGCAACAACTGAACAGACAGACAAAAATGGACGAACACCCCTAGACTTGGCAGCTTTTTATGGAGATGCTGATATTGTAAGTATAAGAAAACAGAAAATTCAAGAAAAAGTTATAAAAATTTAGAATTTAGAAAAACTATCGCCTACCAAAATAGGAAATTTGGGCAAGTAGCCAGGATGGTTACACTGCTCTCATCTTGACTTCAGTACAAGTGTTTGGTCAGGAAAGCATTTTCTAGAACAGGGAGAAGCCCAGAATTACACTGCAAATCCACAGAGGTCCCTTCTCAGGGTTCCCTCACAGAGCAAAGACCCCAAGAAGAGGTGTAAGAAGAGGAAGGGCACACTCAGGTCTGCGTACACTGTGGACAGATCCAAAAGGTCAGCAAGGAACTAGACAGAACAGCAGCACATGCAACCTCTCGCATTCATAGCTGTGTTTCTGTAGCTTGCATAGACAAGGTCTGTTTCAGGTGCTGCTGTGGCATGTAACTTGCTGTAGCACTTTGTCCCATTCAGCCTTAGTCTGAATTAACTTGAAATTGTAAATAAGTCCTTGGGTTTCATATTGCTAGTTTTGGTAGACTGGTAGTTTTCAGATACTGTGTGTGTTTTTGCAGGTGACACTGGGTACTGGAGATTCTGCTGGGAAATGAGGGGTGTCCAGACTCCTTCCTGTCCCTGCATTTGCTGTAGGTCACTGTGCTGGCATGGTGCCAGCTCCCTTTTCCCTGGCCAGGCTGGTCCTTTCAGTAGGTCTGTGCTCAGTCACTGGCCAGAGGCAGTGCCAGTGAAGAGGTTCTTGAACAGGCCCATGGCTGTGGGTCGTGGAGCCTGCCCATGGGCAGGACTGTCGGTGCCTCTTCCCTTACAAGATTGCTGCTGGTCACACTCGGGCAAGTAATGGTTACGGGAAAGAACTACTGCTTCCCTCCAACCTGGCCACACTGCGGTGCCTTCGGTGGACTTTAGGTGGCTGTGCTGTACTCTGCAACATATGCCCAGTGTGTTTCAAAGATGATTACGTGGTACCTAAAATATTTCATTGGTCTGCCTTTCCTACCAAACGCCATGTTACACGGCATGTCTTATTTCTTCTCTCAGGTGCAGTATTTGGTGGAGAAAGGAGCAATGATTGAGCACATGGACCACAGTGGCATGAGGCCCCTGGACAGAGCGATTGGCTGCCGCAATACCTCAGTTGTGGTCATGCTGCTGAGAAAAGGAGCTAAGCTAGGTTAGTGAAACTGCACTGCACCAGGAGAAACAACTGGATTCTGCTCTGCCAGAATTAGTTATTTGTGTAAAGCAGGTTAAATGACTCAAACTACCAGATTTTTTCAAGCTGTCTGGTTTGCAGATGCCCACTCAAGAGAAAAAATCTCCTCCCCTTTAAAGGCAGACACACAAGACTTCAGAAGTGAGGAAATGCAAGGACTTTTATTCTGCTCCTTCTTTTATGTGTGCTTTGATGTGGTCTGGAGGAGTCACTGTACATGGTTACTCTGCCTTAATATATTTAAACAAGAAAATAATGATTGTGCTATTACTGATACATTATTCTGACACTATTAATGGTTTAGATTAACAAGTTTTACTTTTAAATAACATTCTTCTAATAAACGGTAGAATTGTGTATTTTTGCAAAGGGTAGGCCAAAAAAATTTTAAGTCATGTGTTATCAGTAGGCAAGTACATGGTGCAGCTGTATATGTGATAATTACTGAATATTTAGTACCTTTGAATCACTATTTTGTATTATTTGGGTAGTAAGTATGATCAAATGCAGGTCTTTACTTAGGCCTGAACTTAATTGTGACTTCAATGCATTCCTACACAGGGGTGAAATGTATCAGACCATTTAATACCTGGCTGCTGTCCAGGTGGTGTTGGAGGGGGCAGGTGGGTGCATAGATGTATTTTAAACGTGTACACCCCACTTATGATGATAATAGCAATACTAGTTTGATATAGGTGGAATATATACTGAAGTAGGACCAGGCTTTCTGTTGTGGTAGACAGCAGAAATTTACTTCTTTCCCTTTTGTCAGAGACCCTTAAAATTTAACTTGCAGGAAATGCAGCATGGGCAATGGCCACCTCCAAACCTGATATTCTCCTGATTCTTCTGCAGAAACTGATGGAAGAAGGAAATACACTGTATAAAGTACGTAAATTTTTATTTTTTGCTGACAGCAGAACATTAGACTTCTGCCTGAAGGTAGACTGAATGCCTTTATGCCTCCTTTTCACTATATAATCTGATATATTACTACTCTGTTCAAAACAAGAATCATACATGATTATTTTCTGGTACTAGTGATGCCTTGAGTGGCTACGTAGAAACAGAGACTAGACAGGAGTAAGGGAATAAAGGTAGGTATTTATTTGAAAGGCCTTCAAAGGTACACTCTGGGGAGCCAGAGGCTACGTCCAAAATGGACCCCAAGATGGATGACAAGTCACAAGTTCTTCACACTTCTGTAGGTTTGGTCCATTTGCATATGAGCATAAATTCACCAATTAGAACTTTAGCTAATGATGTGATTTCTTCAATTTCTCCACCTCTCGCAGCCCTAGTTTACACCTTTGGGCCTAAGACAGTCTGAGTGTCCTTGAATAGCAAGCTCAGAGAAGCTCTACTGTATCTATCTGGCCTAAGAGAGCAGCTAATGAGCTACAAGAAACTTCAGGGTTACACACTAGGTGATACAGAATTTGAAAAGTATAAAAGTTAAAACCTAAGGCATCACTAGTAGTACATATTAGTGGAAGTATTATCCTCATAAAATACCATTAAACATTTGAGTTCAGAAAGAAACATGAATTCTGGTTAACATGCAGGTTCTCTCACTGTGCTTGTGCTTGTCTGACAGTATAGTTCATACTGTGTATATTTATTAAAAAACCTGTCTCTTGTGTTTTCTACTTGAAGGGCACCTCGTGGGAGATGTCAAATATAAATAAGCTTTTTTGCAACAGTATTGCAATATTAAAAGTTTGTGAAAAACCTCTTGTTCCCTAAAATTTGCAGAAAGGCAAGATGAAGGAAGCAGCACAGCGTTATCAGTATGCATTGAGGAAGTTCCCAAGGGAAGGGTTTGGTGAGGAAATGAAAGCCTTCACTGAGCTGAGAGTTTCATTATACCTGAACTTGTCACGATGTCGCCGCAAAACAAATGTAAGCTCTTGCTGTTAGTCTGCTGCCTCTCTGGCATTGGGAATCTGAGACTTACATCCTACTGCATTACTGGAGTTGTACATGGACATCTATCTGTGCTATTTTAGAATCCTTTTCACTATATCCTGATTTTGGGCTTTATTATGTCAATAAACGGGTAGCTTATAAGACGAGGGCACATTGCCATGGGGATCTATTACAGCTGGTCTTACATCATGCAGTTATTTTGGAATGATGAACTGCTGGATCTTTGTGGTACTTTTAAAAGACTGAATGGAAAACACTGCCACCACCTTTTGTTATCAAACAGCACAACCAGGTGCCATGCCTGTGCCCATGTGTGCTTTGAGAAAATACCTGCTCTTGCTGACAGGAGCAGGAGCCTCTGCCACGTGCACTGGCTGTGCTCCTGGAGCCAGAGCACAACCCCAGAGCTTGCAGCTTGCTTTGACTATCGCTGTGTAATGCGTGTTTGATTCCATTATTAGGATTTTGGTATGGCTGAAGAGTTTGCTACCAAAGCCTTGGATCTGAAGCCTAAGTGTTATGAAGCCTATTATGCCAGAGCAAGAGCCAAGAGGAACAGCAGGTACTGTTTGATTCTGTGCATCTGTCTGCACAGATTTTTTTTTAACTTAGCATTTTTATTAACTTGTTCTTTTCTGCTAGTTATACTTCAAATTTGCAAAAAAAAAAAATTTTAGTGCACTTTGCATCTGTACTAGGTCTCTGTATTAGATAAAGCCAACCACATTCAAATCGCAATATTGAATACTCTGTAAGTACTTATGAGGCAGTCCAGAAAGTAACAAATTGATTTGAAGAGGGATTATTTTAAGTGTAACAGTGAGTGGGTCTGCTGCTCCACATGACGCAGCAGAATGTGACCCAGCAGTGTGCTGCCTAATTCCAGCACTTCATTATTTATTGCCAGGTTTATGATTTGTTACTGGCTGCTTTGACAGACAGAATATGAGGGATCATTAGCAGTTGAAGATAACAACAAGGGGAGAGAGGAGGTCTCTCTTTAGATTGGATGAATAATAAACTATAGTGGTGTAGCTGAAGTACAGGAAGAGGTGTCAAAGAGGTGTCTTTGTAGAAAAGACACCATGTCTTTTCTACAAAGACAAAACCAAGCAGAGTTCAGCAGGTTCCCTACTCCGCAGGTAACTGTGAAGAGCTTGTGAGACAAAGTGTGTCAGTTTCTAGTGTTCCCAGCAGAGAGTTCTCCTGCCTGCCTGTATGGGGTGTCAGGATACTCGAGAGAAGGGCTTCAGGTTGGGTCTGCACTTCCACCCTAGTTAAGAATTTCCTGAGGTGGAGAACTTCCAGTTCTTATTTGTCACCACCTGCAGCAGGAAACAACAAATCACGGTATTTTGCTGCAAGGGTGGAGGTGGATTGGGGCAAATCTGCCTGGGACTCAGACTGGCCCCAATTTTCACGGTTTACTTATTTCTTCCTGAACAGAAAACTCCTTGCTGCTCTCGCTGACCTACGGGAGGCCACTCAGCTGTGTCCCAGCAATCAGGAGATAAAACGTCTCCTGGCTCGGGTGGAAGAGGAATGCAAACAGTTCCAGAGAACACAGCAACAGAAGCATCACTCTCCACAGCTATCTGAGCAAGCCAACAACTCTGATAATGAGGAGGAGGGCATTGTACCAGGTGTGAATGATAATTTTAATCAAGACAGGGAAGATGAGCTGCCACACCCCAACGAATCTGTTTCTCCTCCACAAAGACTGCAGTGTTCCTCGGCTGCTTCATTATTTAGCAGGACCCTTCAAGAAGATGTTGAGAAAGCTCAGTCTGTGTCCCCTCAAAGCAGAGCAAGCAGTAAGTACCTGAGAGAGCCAGGCTTGATCATGCAGCCAACAAAGCAGGCACAGATTGTAAAAACTAATCAGCATTTGAGCTCTATCCAGCCTGGGTCTAAACCAGGAAGCAGTCAATGTAGCACCAAGACACAATTGTCTTTACAGCATCTTCCCCACAGTCCCTTGCCCATCCGGCACTCCAGAAGTCAACATGCGGATGGGACAAACACGTTGTCATCTGGAAGCATTTCCACAGATCCCACTGCTGAACTATACAACGAGAAGTTTGTGTTGGGCCAGTGTTCGCATCCACAGCATCACGAGACTCTCTCTTCTCGTTCTTTAGCCAGTAAATCTAAACCTGCTGACATGTCAAGAACCTCTGCTCCAATGAATTTCAGTGACTCAAAGCAGCAAAGCCCTGTACCCAGTGGTGGCTCTTCTGGCTCTCCATCCAGTAGTGTGATTCTTGCCAGCTCAACAAGCAGCTTCACTTCAGCCAGCAGTGTTTCAGGCAGTGTTAAGGGGCTGGGCCCAGATGTTCGACTCAAGGAGACTAACATCAGTCCGGCTCAGGGTAGTGAGCACCGACCTCGCAATACCCCGTTTATGGGAATCATGGACAAGACTGCAAGGTTTCAGCAGCAAAACACACACGCTAGCCGCACTTGGCACTCTCAGGCATCAGATGGATTAGCCACAAATGTTGCTTCTGCAGGCATTCAGCCCTCAAACTTAGAGCAGTTCTCAGTTAAACACTACATGACTAAAGCATCCTCTACAGCTGCGGCCCCAGGAGATGGCAGCCAGAGCAGCATGCAAGCGAAAGAACATGAGGAGCTCACATGCCAAATCCCTCCCCACTGTACAGACAGCAGATCATCCAGCCAAGGTTCTCATTTACATCCCGATGCTGTAGCCAAACTCCCATCCCACAACATTCAGGACGGCCACCTCAGTCATGTCACCATGGCAAAACCAAAGCGATCGTTCATTGAATCAAATGTATAAATACTATTCTGTACATTGACAGGGTAGACATGGGTCACAACATGCTGCTCTACAACACACTGACTGGCTGGGCATGGCTGGGTCCCAGGGAGCAGTCTTTAATGGGATACAACCACTTCCAACTGTTCCTACCATCACAGGGCAGTGACAGTAACTGGAATAACAAATTTGTGTAGAAAGATGGAGTTAGGGTTGTCCTAGGAACTCGAGCAGAGAAACCCTTTCCATTACGTTTTACCATTATGTAAGCATTTCCTTTCACATAATCTTCAGTCTTGGCTTCTGGTTCTCTTGCATCTCACACATAGTACTCGTGCCTCTCAAATGCTTAAGTGCTTATGTCTCACAGCAGCGCTAAGGGAGATGGTCTGCTGCAGACTACTCAGATCTGTACATGCATGCATTTTTCTTTTTTTTAAATCAAAGTACTTTATCACTTTTCTAGCAGGATCTAATTTAGGTTGTATGATGTACATTTAGGAAGCATAAATAATTTGTGTATGAGTAAACTATAAGCAGCCATGCTTTGACATGTAAATATAACTATTTTTAGTAACTAGAAGAAATCAAATAAAATGAGTGATATTTGCATGTGTATTGAGAGGCTTTGACCATATTGGTTATTGCACTGAAGAACACAATATTATGGCCTAGTAACAATAACGGCACTTTATATAGGCTATCTAATCACCTTTGGGTGCTATCTTAAAGAAAAATGATTTATTGTTTATTTGTGAAAAGGTACAACAACTAAATGCTTAAATAAATGTTTTTATGGGAAACCCAGGAAAGGGATGGCGTGAACGTGAAGGTTTGAGTAAAAGCGTATGTGCAGTTGCATGACAGGATGAAGTTGGGGGTTTTTTTTGAGGAAGTAAGTTTTTTTATTGGCAAGAACATTCAGAAAATGAATGGCTGCAGTGACAGTCCTATGAGTGCAATTCAGTTGGCGTGCTCAGCTTTATACTCCTCCCATCATGCTTGATTACAGTGGTCTGTGTACACTGTAAACAGCTGTACCCAGCTCTACAAATCCTTTTGGAGTTTGCATCATTACATTTTAGCTTATTTATTGTTTACTGTTTCTTTGATATTTTGTACAAGTCCTATATTAGTCTTGTCCTGTAGTTCTATTTTTGCACAGCTACTGTACTCTTTCCATACAAAATAAAGATTATTAATATACCTGTGGGATGAGATGCAGTCCCTGATGGTTATAGGAGAAACTCTCTCCCAGCTTTTCCAACTACATGTCCAGTAATGGGGAACAGAGAAAGACAGGCACAGTTTGGTTTGGTAGAGTAGAAAAAGAAATACAGATCCTATATTTTGCTATTTCTTACCTTCCAAAGGACTGACTTGGCAAGGTGAAGACTCAAAACTCATAAACGTAGTAAAAATTTTAAGAAAACTTTATTTGAAAAAATGAGTTTGAGTACCTCACTGTTAAACAGAAATACCACAAAGTAGAACTACCAGGAACTTAAAAAAGTTTTCTTAGGAGTTTCTACCCGTGAAGGTGGAACCAGCCACAGATCAGAACAGAAACACAACTTTTTCTTTCCATTTGTTTCTGATACATCTAATTCCTTTAGGTGCATAAAATTTCAATTAATTTTAAGAAACAACTTCAAAATTCAGTAGTTAAACTATTTCTGCTGAGTCTCTAGCCAGCGACTAATGGCCATTTTTAGTGTCCTGTTTGGTGTGAGCATAAGAGAGTGGAGAGGAAGGTTCGTCATAGGACTGGATCGTCTATTGCTGATCCAGTTTTCCATTGCTTCCCTTTCATAGGAATAGCCATCTGCAAAGAAACCATCAACAAAAGCTCTAATTAGAGAGGCTTGGGCTCTGTGGCACTGTGCAGATGTTAGCTTTTTAAATGTAAAAGGAAAGTAAGGAAACATGTCCAAACAGGAAAATTGATATCTAGAATAAGTACATTGTATGTGAAATCTTTACTGTGGGTATAAACAGTTCAGGCTAGTTTTATGTATCTATCTCTGCCTGCAAAGCACCAAAATGTATTATGCACATGTTAAATAAGACTTTCTTTTCAGTTTGAATGATCCATAATGTGAAGTAAAAGCTCATTACCATCAACTGCCTAACACGGCTAAAGCTGCCTACTGCTCTGCTTGTCCACCTGGCTGACCCAGCGCCGAGCTGCGCCTGTACAGAGCCCTCACAACCTGGCCAGGTGCAGGACTTTGGCTCTTCAGAGGTGGTAGCTAATCAAGCTGTTCCTCAAAGAACAGAAATTAGGCCCCAGCTGTTGGCTGGCAAAGTCACCCAGGAATATCTGGTGGAATACAAACCCGTGCCCGGTGCCCCTCCTCTAACACAGGGCTATGCTCTGTCTCCTTACTCTTTACTGAATAAAGCCACTATACCATCGCTCCAGCATTTAGCAAATGTCTTCGTATTTTGAACATTTTAATTCTCAGAAGTCTGCCCTAATGCCTCAGAACTGGATGAAGTCAGTCACTATTTAGAGAGCAACACAAATAATATACTGATCTTCTGATGCTTGTATGCTCTTCCTTCCCTGTCCCCGCCAACAACAGAACTACAAAACACTGGTTCTTCATAAAATGTTTTAACTACGTAACATCTTATGCTCCTGGCTATCACAGTTCCAAGGGCTTGCTGAAGTTAAAGGAGTCTCATTATGTACACACCTTTAAGTAAGTGCCCTAGAGATGGTGTGCTATGCATAGTAACGAGCCTGGGGTTTTGGCAGGCAGGGTGAGGAAACTGGGTTGGTTGGTTGGTTTGCTTGCTTGCTTTTTGACCCACTGGATGCACAATTTCATTTTGCACTTACTGAGCCAAAACTGTGATTAGGCTTGTAATTATAGTGACAAAGGCACATAAAGGGAGGCACATTAAAAAAAGGAAAAAGTTGCTTGATACAGTATTTTTCTCCGTATCAGAGCTGTAATTCAGCCAACGAAACATTTCTCATTAATTCTGGTTTGTGGCAACAGCTATTTAGAGTAGTTTCTCTTTCTAAGCCTGATGATAAGATAGGTGTGGGAACACAAAAATGGGCCTATCTTTACCCTCAAATAATTAGCTTTAATCCATGTTATATCAAGACATACCTGTGGCAATGACAGGATCGTTCATAAGCTCTCTTGTTATAGGACATAGGAACTCATCAGGAACAGGAACAGAAACCGAGATCATTGTCATCCTCAGTTCTTCAATTTTCTGGAGAACTTTACTGCGCTGGCCTAGAGACTCTGAAAAATTATTTGTACATGAAGTGGACAGCACAGACAGGTAAGGCAGAGGTCACATCTTCGAATAGTCAGCAGCTGTGTCACAGGAGACATTGCTCCATCTCACCACCCCCTAAACCAAAAGCCTGCAGCCAGCCCTGGCCCCCACTCCAGTCAGCTCTGCCACAGGCTCTCTCTCCTGCTGTGCAACAGGAACTTGGAGGAAACAACCAGTAAAACCAGTGCAAGTGCAGCAGAGCCATGGCAGAGCAGTGGTCTGGTGGCCATGCACTTGACACACAGTGCAAATGCAAGGCTGCCCAGCAGCCACACCCTGGCATGGGACACTGCAGTGCTGGGCTGGCCCTTGGGATGGGACAAAGCAGTATCAGTGGGAAGGTACAGCTGTGCACAAGTGCAGCCCAGCACCTCTGAAGAAATTGGATTTCCCTTCAGCCCCTTCACTTTAGCATTTGGACAGGTGTTTGGACACCTGGCCATGTCCACCTCTATTACACCACACCTCCTGTACAGTACTGCTGTCTAGGGCTTACAAAGGCACAACTGAAAGACGCCTGAGCCTGTGTTTTTTTAAAAGAACAGTGATGTTCTCCAAACTGCAAAGACTGTACTTGGAGAGGTCTTTAGCAAGATCTTACGTCACATTCTCAGAGCAAAGAACACAGGTTATCAAGAAGAGAAAAGGACATGCTCATTCAAGAATTTGTATGGTGGTAGACTCCTAAAATTTAGTTAAACGGGAATTTGAGTGACACTGAAAATATTGTTCATTTTAGGCAGATAGTATTTTCCTGCTTTGTAAATGCTTGAGCTATGGCAGATAGCAATTTTTCAAGTCAGATATATGAGGCCATAATTTCTATACCTTTGCTGATTTCTTTCCCCAGAGAGGTCTCTTTGTAGCAGGGCACACTACGTTCAATTCTCACAGAACTTTCTAGTCAGTGTTACCTGGTTAGCCTCAGCTGGCAATTGCTGCAACGAAGTTTTAGGCTATTTCAATGCTAAGGAAAATGTTTGCATAAACTGAGGAAGCCAAGTGTCTTTCATGGATGACAATTCCTGACAAATTCCCAGCATCTCTGTTATTTCTAGACTTCAACAAAGCCAGCTGATACACAGAGATAACATGATCCAATACAGACTAATTCCACATACATACACACACAAAACAAAAAAGGAAGAGAGCAGTCTTTCTACAATGAACAATATCCAACTGTACTTTAAAAGGTTTCTTACCTCATTCAGCCTTTTCTTATACTTGGCCTCACTTTGACAAACATATTAGCAGCTAACTTACACCTAAATCTGGCCATCAAAATTATTAGAACTTTTATTTTTAAAGTTTCAGTGCAGTTCACTATCCTTAAATTTCTTATTTCGTAATAACCACTGTGGAATCATTACTAATATGATGCTTCCTTGTGATTCCTTCTAAAATACAATCACAGTTTTGCAATAAAGCAACAGGACAATGTATGAACCTGCTGTATTAAAAAGTGTCTGAGCCAGACAAGCTTTGCTTGATCCTTACCAAAAGTCACCATCAAATGCACACAAGAATTTCACTGTTCGAATCAAGGTTGGTGAACACATGCTATTCTAACATGGCACTTTTGCAGACTGATTGGAAAAACTATAGGCCACCCTATTTACCAAAGTGAGAAACATGAATTATAGAGAAAAGCTGAAAAGCCTTTTCCACAGCTTAATAATACAAGATCAAGAAGTGACAATAGAAACAAAATCAGGTAAGACTATTTGACGGCATTATTAGTAGAAGTGCATTGTAGGTCTCCAGGTATGAGCAAACACACACACAAAAAAAAGGAATACTGTGAACAGTGTAACATTAAGGGGCTTTTAACTGCCCAGGAAATGAAATAGAAAAGGCATTTCGGAGGAAAAAACATCCATGTATGGACCTCCTAACTTGCTTTCATTCCAACATTTCAGAGTACACTAGGGATTAAAAACTATTTGGATTTCAATACTCTTACCAATTTTTAATTCATTAGCAAGACTTTCCTTAGTAAGATTCAGTAGTTCCTTGCCATCAATATTATTCGTTTTGAAAAGTCCAACAAAGTCTGCTAAATCCTGTGCACAGAGCCAGGCTGAAACATCATCCTCTGACCAGTCCTCAACAGCCACCTTTGGTTCATTTTCTACAGTATCTCCTTTGGAAATGAAAAAGAGTTAAAAAACCAAAACAAACAAAAAACCAAATTAAAAACAAACAAACAACACGTTCCCCCTTCCCCCCCAAACCTCACCATAACCCCCAGAAAACAACCAACAATTAAATTCTCAGTTCAAAGACACGATGTCATTAATGGACCCTGTTTGTAAGTGTTCTCAGGACTATACATTCTTCATCTAATGAAAGAAATGTTAGACATTACTTTGGAAGGGACGGCAATAATTTGGGTTTGCCTTTTACCTATCAATTTTCAAAGTTTATAGGAATTTAATCTCTTAAATGCCTACACTTCCATCAAATTTGA
The DNA here is from genome assembly GCA_013397975.1 of Machaerirhynchus nigripectus. Classification (NCBI taxonomy): domain Eukaryota; kingdom Metazoa; phylum Chordata; class Aves; order Passeriformes; family Dicruridae; genus Machaerirhynchus; species Machaerirhynchus nigripectus. The sequence continues at coordinate 206,299 of VZRQ01007687.1, read as the reverse complement.
ATTGAACAAACAACCAGAAAAGTGTTAGCAGACACTGGTGTCATCTTGCACCTCCTTAGAAGGCACACCGAAGTCCAAACCTCTTGTTATGCTTTGAACAAAGACATGTACCTTTGTTCCAGAAATTTTAGGTGCTTATGTAATGTCTACCATTAGTTATCCTGTGCTAATGGTTCTAACATCATTTGTACAATTAGTTTTTCGCCTCTAACAACCAGTAAGGTGCATTTCTAATTGACAATTATGCTTGCAGTTAGCATATTTTCAACTCATCACAGATTATGGGTGTCAAAGAAGTCTTTCAGCACTCTGACAATAATATTCATCTCTTAAATGCTGTCCAGAGAATAAGCAATTTCAAATATCAGAAAAATAGATACAGCAAATTAATAAAATTAAGATATGTCTAGTAAATTTTCATTTACAAAATAACAAAAGAGAATACCTCTTTTGGCCATTGATCAGGTCAATTAGAGGATTAAAAACATGCACACAATCCTGAGCTTACACATTAAGTGCAGATAAGAATGTGGGATTTTTGCATCTTCAGATGGTGTTTTGAATTTAAAGAACAGATTACAAATTTTTCACACACTGACCTGCACAAGGTTGCCTAAGGTCAAGCTGCCATATGTGCACAGTTTTATCCATTGAGCCTGTGGCAAGTAAGGGACTATGTGGTGCAAAAGCACAAGTTGTAACATATCTACAAATTTAAAAAACAGTGTGAAAATTCAGGTGAAAAGGATTTAATTTCTTTTATTTATGAAACAGAATAATCATGCTTATTTCTTACCTGGTATGCTGAGACAAAGTATGAAGGGTATTTCCAGTACTCTGTAAAAGAGTTTTTGTGATTTTAAATCTTAAAGAATAAAAAAAGTGTTTCTTCACTTATATGCTTCCTTTCAAAATAGGGAATATTGCTTCTTGAAAAATGACAGAAGTTACCTTCAGAGAAGTTACACAACCTTGACAAAGCTGATCAGCAGCAGAGTCAGAAATGCAACCTGAATTTCCTGCTTGAAGCCCCTATTCAATTCCCTGGAGCACTGCTACCCTGCACAACCAGCCAGCATGGAACATGCAGGGAGAAGAGTGCCAGAAACACTGAGTTAAATCCATATTGGCTGGTTGTGTAGATAAAGACATTTCTTTTACAAATCTTGTATTAGAGATGACCAAAAGGGTTAATGTGGAGGGTCAATCCACAATCGTTCAATTGGACCAATAATAAACCACACCTATTTGGCCCATTCTCCTATTTAGCCACTAAATACCACTAAAAAACCAAGTTCCTGAATTTTGGCAGTTTTAACTTGTTATTGAAAGATTTCCACTCCAGTGAAAAATACCATTCCTTTGACAGGTACAGACAGGTTGGAAAAATGATGAACGAAGTTATTCTGAATCACTAATTAATCCATCAGCACTCCAGTATTTTGAGCTGTCCAACATGATCAAACTGCTCTAATATAGGTTGAAATCTCTCTCTCTCCCACAAAGGTTTATTGTCACCACTTTTTCCCCAGAGAATCACAGGACATTTGAGGACCCCTGGAGATCATCTAGTCCAACCCCCCTGCTAAAGCAGCATCACCTAGAGCAGGTGTCCAGGCAGGTTCGGAGTATCTCCAAAGGAGAATCTGACAAGTGGAAGAGTTACTGTCCCATTTGATAAAAACCTAAGGCCTCAAAAGCTGATGAACAGTATTAAGAAATACTTAGGCTGTGGTTTCCTTCATCTTTGAAATTTCAGAGGCTCCAAAACTCTAGAGGACTTCTTACATAGCTGTCTAAACTTCAGACTACTAAAATAACTGGGCCAAAAATGGTGCAGGTATCACATTAGTGATTTTGGTGAAAAATTTTAATGCTAATTTAAAAATTGTATCAATACAATAGGTATATGCAGAGCAAGCTGGAGTTCATCCTTCATTTTCAGCAAAATTATTACTTTTTAATACTATAAAGTACTAAAGGTGTATACCACTTACAGGTGACTCACACTGTATCATTATTATAGAAAATGCTTCAACAATATGTTGTAGACATTGTATTAGTATAAAAAATTTCTTGAATTCTTTATTATGCTTCTATTTTATTCTACTTTACATGTAACTAACTACAGAACTTCTGTGATCACCATTCCTGATTTTATGTCAAAAGGTACAGTCATCCTTGCTTTGGAAGTTCAGCTAAAGTTAGGATAACAAAAAAATCCTTCCACTTCAATATGAAACTTGCAATACTCATAAGTATGGAATTAATTGAGTAATACCCTTACTGCAGAGAAATCAACCGACAAATCCTCACAATGTAAATAAAGTGAGAAAGACTGATCAGCTCTCAGGAGACATTTTTCCTTAGACTCCTTTGCCTCCTACCCCCAAATGCACAGTAGATATTTTGGCTTAATAGAATTTGTAATCTTTAATATTTTTTCATTGATAAGACACTGCAGAAGCAGTGCTGACATTTAAAGACAACAACCCAAGAAATGGTCTTGTATTATGCTATACTTACAGTTTCATAGATTATGACACACTTGTCCACAGACCTTAAAAAAAACACATTGACATTAAAATGGTGCAGAGAGGGAAAAGGAAACAGTTTCATTAACCTTTTCCACAACCCGAGATTTCAAACTCAATCACCTACAAGACGCAGACCGATTGTAAAGATACTTCAACAGCTCCAGAGGTCACAGAACTATTCCTTAATTATTGATAATAAATATTTAGAAATCTTCAACTCTTTTGAACTTTCTGTTTTACAATACTGAAGCGTGAACCTGGACAGCCAGACATTTCAACAAGGTGCTGCTTACCCCGAGACTATCATCTGTCCATCACAGGAAAATGCACAAGCCAGAACTGGGGCAGAGTGTCCATTCAGTGTGCATTTATATTTTAACTCAACACCTAAAAATACAAAAAGTAAACTGTTACACATGGCCATATTTGACAAGGTATAACACAAGCTGCTGTAAGAAGCCCAAAGGTCCACCAAAGATGTGACTCTGTGACATGCTGTTTACAAAAAAGGGGATAAAAAGATCACAGATACAACTTCCCCTTTTAGTATCTCCAACTTTCTCACTTTGTAGTCCAAGCATGTCTCACAAGGTTTTAGATAACTAAATGTGTATCTGTACACACAATATCAATCCTTACATACTTTTATATAAAAGAGATTAAAAAAAGTACCCACTGAAGATATTTTTGGCAATTTACCTAGTCTCTACATTGCAGTTTTTGCAGGAGCCAACACTGTTTTCTCCAGCTCTTACTGAAGGCCCAGGATATGCTGACACATGAAAGCAAACCTCTCCCTGGCCAGGCAGATTAGGAGGTTTCAACCTATCAACCTGTTGAAAGGCCACAGTAGAATTTTTTTTTTTAATCTTTGCTTTCACTACTTGTGGTTAAATAGAATGCTAAATAAAATCTACATGGCGCAGCATCACGAAGTGCTGAATGCCTTAGCTGTTCCCCAGCTAATAATTAAAAGAAAACTTTCAACTTGCGGTTAGTCTGGCTGTGAATTCAGTAGTGTAAATTTGATTTTCAATTTAAACTGTCACTAAAGACCTAAGACATTGGCATATTCAAAAAACATTTCTATACAAACCTAAGAAATCTGCAAACAAAATAAGCCAGAGTTTGATCTGATTATCTTGTCCACAAGAAGCCATCTGGAAGTATCTGAATCCATTTGCACTATCTGATAAAATTAAAATATATAAATGGGAGTCAGAAACACTGAAAATAACAGCAGATCAGTAAACTTCATCAGCATAAAAATCATTGCGGGAATTCTAAAACTGTTTGGACTTAAGAAATAGGTATCTTTATACTCTTTCCTGAACAAGTAGATAAAGACCAGAGCTGTGCTCGTGTTTTAAATTTTCTTGATGGTAAATGCTTGATTCCTCTGACTACACTGCTAGAGTCTTTCAACCCAAATTATATGGTTATATCCATTTTTTCTACAGTTCAGTAATTCTCAAAATTAACCACATACGCATGTACAAAATTTGAGAGTATCTGACAGGGAATTTTCATACTTTCACATGTTCAACTTTTCATTTTTATAAACTGACATTTCATGACTGCAGTCCAGCCAAACACTCAGTAAATACTGCATTAAATATGAAATACAACATAATAGTTCTATAGCTTTGCACTCTTGATTCAGTGGCTATGAACATTTCTGAATTATCATGCTCCATGAGTCCCAATGGAGCAGTGGTGTCCCTCAGGGCTCTGTACTGGGACCAGTGCTATTTAATATCTTCATTAATGACACAAAAGGGAGCAAGTGCACCCTCAGCAAATTTGCAGATGACACCAAACTGAGTGGCACAGGTGACACACCAGAAGGACAAGGACCTGGGAGAACCAGGTGGTGCAGCACCTGGATTGGGGCAACCCCTGGTAACAATCCAGGCTGGGGGATGAACACGTGGAGAGCAGCCCTGCCAAGAAGAACTTGGGGGTGCTGGAGGGTGAGAGACTGTGAACATTGCACCCCTTGCCAGGTTCAGTTCCAGCTTCACCTTGGCCTTCCTTACCCCCTCCCTACACAATCATAATTCATGTCTATACTTTTTCCAGGTGACATGTCTTTGTTCCCACTGCCTGTGCATTTACTTCTTGTCTTTTAGTTTGACCAGCAATTCCTGACTCAGCCATGCCAGTCTCTTGCCTTCCCTGCCCAGTTTCTTGCTCCTGGGGATCACTGACTCTCACACTCAGTAGAAGACTTCCCTGAAGATCTGCCAACTCTGTTCCGCTCCCTTGCCCCAAGGGCAGTCTCCCAGGGGATCCCACTGACAACCTCCCTGAAGAGCTGGAAGTCTGCCTTCCTAAATTTCAGGAGCCTGACTTTATTCCTTACCTGACCTATATTCCTTAAGATGGCAAACTCCACCAAACTCCACCACAACTGCTCTAGGTCTCATGAGCTCCTAGGCAACTGTGACTGATTCCACTTCAAAGGCAGAAGAACCACTTGTTACAGCCTAAAGCACAAAGAACCTATCAGACACTGTATCCAAACTTGCTCTGAATTAAGCAGGTAAAGAGAGTCTCAATTTAAAACTATCTCTAATTGTACTGGATAAGCACTACTTGTATGCATTTCATAATGTGTTAAATCTGCCAAAAATCCCAGAAGATTCAACCACTGATGATTAAACAGAAACACACGAAAGGAAATATGTTGCTTTCAATAATATATGGATTTTTTAAAAAATCAAGAATGATCATAAATCAGCTAAAACAAATCTGCAATGTAGGAAATTCCTGCTTTGTTGCCTGTTTCACTTTATCTTGGCAGAAGGCAGACGCATTGGTAATGTAATTTTTAAACCAAGAGAATCGTCTCAATATGAAATGGAGTGGTGGAAATTACACTCCAATCTGTTTCAGCTGCAACATGTTTTTTGCCCTCATATGCAACTCAGTTCATGATGGAGTTTTTTGTGTAGTATTTTCACCAAGAAAGATCCTACACCTTTCAGTGGACACACATTTGTTTGATTTGGTATTGTCAACCACTAGTTCTCTGTTCTGAAGTGTATGCTAACATCCTACTTCCTCAGCTTCCTCCTGCTTCTGTCCTGCTTTCTTCCCCACTGCTTCTCCTGTTTTCTTCCTGCTCTGCACCACCTCCTTAGACAATGTGGTACACAGACAGCAGTACTTATTGCTGGGTTCAGCAAGATCCAAGTGGCTGCTCAGTTATAAACTTTTGGGGCTTTTGAAAGGGCAGCTTGGGTATTCTGAAAACAAAAGCCTAAATATCTTGATGAAGATCGCTTTGTCTCAATAGTAGACATGGAAAGCACAAAATTACACACACAAGGTTGTTAAGTCAGGTTGCTGCATTACTTCCTAAAGCTGACAATGAGGCTTCTGCCCAATTCCCTAACCTTCATTAGAAGCAAATGACTAGGTGGTCAAATGCTAAAACGGCTCTAAGATTTCTGAACATCTTAGTGGAACACAGGAGATTCTGAGCTCACTACTCCCCCAAATTCCTCTAAGTGAGAAAGTCAGGTGCAGGAAAACAGTCTATCTATTCATACTCCACAGCTCAAGCATTTAGCTGATTAGGTTTACAGCTCTCTGCATTGTTTTAATCCAGGCCTGTTCCTTGGGAACCAAAGTATGAAAGAGTCAGGGGAAAATGGCAATCAAGCACTGCATCTTCTAAACCCCGAGGTAATTACCGACTCAAAGTTATCATCTTGTTTGTTGACCTAGTACATTCCTTGCCACCAACCTGACCACAACCTTTACTTAAGAATACTCAGAATATTCTAAAGCATCAGCTCTTCACAAGGTCATTTTTATCTTGAGCACCAATAGCAAAAAGAATACGAAAACAAGAGCTAGGGAGAAATTAAGTATCTCTTTTTTTTTTATATGTTCCTCCCCTGAGGAGTTGAGTAACTAACCAGATACTGGATGTGAAGAAATATCACAGCAGGTAACACCAAGATCATGTGCTTTTTCATTATAGAGGCATCTCATTTTATCATCCCAAATGGTTAAATCACCACTTGATGATCCAGTGACAAAGAAATTTCCATTGGGAGAAAACGCACAAGCCACCAAAGAACCACCTTTAACATTCCCAGATCTGAAAAGCAAGAGTACACAGGATTTGAATTTACAGTAGGTAAAGTTGTACAGAAGTGACATCTCAAGTGCAATCTGATGCAATCAGCCAAACTCTTCTAAGTTTTGCACTTTGGAACTAGCTAACAGAGGAAAGAGAAACTCAAACCAACTATGGAAAGAGAGCAAAATAAGCTCTGCAGCAGGGATCAGACCTGTTCTTTGACTGCAGGAGGAAAAACACGAGATGGCAGCCCAAGGCAGTAATTTTAAATGAGTGATATAACATAATTTTCAAACTAAAGACAATTTGCATATATTTAACATTTAAAAGTCACAATGTACTGTTAAAATTTTATGGCAGGATACATTTTAAAGGTCAAAGATAAATACACAACTACCATTAACACAGATTTACATGTACACAAATGAGGGGAAAAAAGACTGATAATTCTTCTGTTCTTAGAGACAAAAGAGAACACGTACTAACCCATATGATAAGCTGTAGCTGAGTAGAATACTTTGTGATTGATGATGTGGGGTTAATTTTGAACAACTTGTACACAAGAGAAAGCAATGTGGATCAGAAATTCTGTATTTTAACTAAGTCAGCCAAAGCACTTTGTAAAACTGACCTTTAAAGAAAATTTCTAGCAGATATGGAAGTGTGGTCAACCCTCAGGAAAGAAGTGGGGTCAGCCTGACATTCTTTACATTATCTGATAACCTAAACTCAGTCAAAAGAGTCTCACTCCTTCTAATGGACATCAGATCCAGCTAAGCATGCATAGCTGAGTCTTTAAGTGCAGGGAGACAATCACAGCCATAAGAAACAGTCACGTGGCAAGAAACATCAGTCCTATTTGTCGCCCTGAGTTTTGCAGTCTTTCTATGTTTTCATTCTTGTAGTAGAATTTCCCGGGCACTTTACTGTAAGCATCAGGCATGTTTACCTACCAATAGCTATTATTATCATTCTTTTTGTTAGGCGGAGAATTATGATAATAATAGCTATTGGTAGGTAAACATGCCTGATGCTTACAGTAAAGTGCCCAGGAAATTCTACTACAAGAATGAAAACATAGAAAGACTGCAAAACTCAGGGCGACACTATTTACTTTGTCATCGTATTTTGTAGAACAGCTGCTGATTCTCTTTTACTGATAGAAATTTTATTTATTGCCAGGGATGTCAAACTTAATGTCACAGAAGACAAGTCAATATATTTTCCTCAGTGTCACACTGATCAGACCCAGGACCTTCTAAGAAGTATTGTCCCCCTTAATTCTACCATTAAGAATACTATCAAACCCACTGCAGTGCTTCCCATTTTTATATGTACAATCCTTTTTCTTTAGTGCAGCTTTTAAAATTTTCCTTCTTTCACACAAAAACCATGCAGATTCTGCTCTGGAAACAACAGTAAAATAAATAGCATTGTACATGTTCAGAGCATGCATTTAAGACTTGCAGGCCAAATACCAGTTTTGTAACTTAACTACTGAACAGGAAATAGAGAACACTAAGAAATACACATAAGTCAACTTGCTTTCGTGCTGTTCACATCCATCATACAAATTATTTAAATAGCCATCTTACTTCACAATTTGAACAGTCAATTACAACAGCTGAGAAGATAAGGAGCAAATATGATGTATTTTATTATGATTACCATCCATATATTTAGAAAATATTTTCTCTTCTTCAGCACCAACACAATCGACTGTTTCAAAAGAAACAGAGGACCACAGACTGACATTAGACAGTTAACTAATTTCCTCTGACATAATTTTTAAGTACCTTTACGATTTCTATGTGATATTGATCTCAGCTTTTAAAAACAGGACGTGCATTTTTCTATCTGCAATTACAAATGACAATTAAAAAATTCATCAGCTGAAAATACATATACCCATACACATCCCAAAATAGATAAAAAGTTAAGCTGACTACTGCTGGCCTGCTAACACTCTGAAACGAACTTTTAATAGTTGAAGGGGACAGGATGGGAATGTTCAAGTTTTTTCTTATTTCTCTACAATGGAAATACCAAGGCAGAACAATTTTTGCTTGTAACAACATAGTTGTTCTACATAGTTATTATACATTCAACTAGAAGAAAATTAGGATGTAGGTCCAAAACATGCATCACTGTACATATTAACAGCATAGAATTCTAAGACATGACATTTGCATATTTCTGGGTTTTTCCCTTGAGTAACAAGCGTTCTGAATAAAAAATACATAACCTATTTACTAGTAATGTCTTAAAACAGATAAACCCCCTCAGACCTCAGAATACTAATGACTGAATTTCCCTATTTTTCTTAGAGATAAAAGGAGGAAAAAATAGATTATCAGTACCTCTTTACTGTCTGAAAACAAAACCACCATTTCAGTGTTTCTTTCTGTATTACAGAAAACATGGTGGCAAAAATCTGTAAGAATTCTGTTTATGGACAAATTTCCAGATTTACACAATTTCAAGTAACTATAATCAATCATTTTGAAAAACTGTACAGTTCTCACATAAATCACTGCTGTGGAAGGCAAAGAGACCACAAAAGGAGGGACATGCTTGACAGGGGACTACCAACATCAAACAACTTTGTCTTTCAGAGATAGCTGCTCCCTCAATCCCGAGTGCAACATCAGTTCACTCAAATTCTCAACTACTTTTCTAACTTTAGAGAGTAATTTAGTTGTGTAACAAGGCCCTAAAACCTAAATAATGTCTTGCCCAAGACATTATAACAATTATAAGACAATTATAACAATTGGCCTGAAGAATTCACTGAAAGACAGAGATGTAGAGAAGGACACAGAAGATACTAAGGTTCATGCCTTTATCTGTTCAAGACCAATAAATATGCTCGTCTGCTTTGTTTCAAATGTTTCTTGGAAACCTAAGTGAAATGCTGACCGTCATGCTTAACTTCTTTAGTAGGCTCCAACACTTCTTTCTGTTGCTTATGTCTTACACTTCTTTCTGTTGCTTATGTCTTAAACTGTATAGTTTCAGGACAGGTCCACAGTTTCCAAACCGATTACTGGATTGCAAGCTTCCAGGACCTTCCTAGACTCCAAACTCCTAGTAATTAAACATTTTATTTATACTATTATGCATAATGCAATATAAAGCACACAGTACAGCCAGGCTCCACTAACTGTGTATTTTGTATCACAGTCTGCTGCCTCACTGTTTAGAAACCAGATGCATGCAGTATGCAATACATCCTGATCTCACATTGAATCAATGAAATGAACTTCTAAAAAATCAGGATTTAGATGCAAGATAACTTTGCAAAAATTAAAGCTTCTTGTCTTCGCGTTAACTTAAAAAACCAAAAAGCTACTCAGCGCTTCTCCCTCTCCCACTGATAAATCTTTTGGTCATCTAAATCCTACCCTCATTTCTTTGCGATAGGCATCAGTGGTCTAAGTCTGCATGTCTTGTATACAGTACAGCATACTACTTGAACTATACGCACTTCAAAACAGAGTATTTGTCAAAAAATATTTGGCACTCACCGGTACAGTTTCAATGACTGGATGTTCCATAGAACCACACTGCCATCCGCTGCCCCTGACAACAGATAGGTGGCCTCAGGAGAGAAGCGGCAGACTCTGACGGGGCTGGCCCCGGGCTGCTCCAGCACCGCCAGCCTGCGGCCATCACGCGCGTCCCACAGCGCCGTGGTGCCGTCCGTGGAGCACGAGGCCAGCACGCGTCCCGACGGGGAAAAGCAACAGCAGTGCACAGCGTACGTGTGACCTTTCAAAGGCGAGTACGGAAGCTCAGTAAAGTTGCTCAAAGAATAAACACGAATTGTTTTGTCCAAGGAACAAGTAGCCAAGCACGATGATGAGAAGGCACAGTAGTTGACATCATCACTATGATCTGCTAAAGTGTGAATTAATGTCGCCATTTAAAAAAATAAAAATCTGAAAAAGAGTTTTAACAGTTAGACTTAATTTTCCTATTTCATAAATGAAACATACTACAAGAGCGAGAAATTATTAGCAAGACAAATTGTGAAGGAAAAAAAGAAAGAAAAACTCACTTGCAAAGGCATATTTTTCACCTAGTGTTGTTTAAGCACAGAATCATTAAATCACTGACTAGTTTGGGTTGGAAGGGCCCTTAAAGCTCATCCAGTCCCACCCCTTGCAACGGGCAGGGACATTTTCCACTATCCCAGGGTGCTCCGAGCCCCATCCAACCTGGCCTTGAATGCTTCCAGGGATGGGGCACCCACAGCTTCTCTGGGCACCCTGTGCCAGGGCCTCACCACCTGCACAGCCAAGAATTTCTTCCTAATCTCTAATGTAAACCTACTCTCAGTTTAAATCCATCCCCATTTCTATCGCTGAATGCCCTTGTAAGAAGCCCCTCTCCAGCCTTCTTGTAGTATGGCTGGAGCACTTTCCAGTGAAGACTGAGACAAAAAAGTCATTGAGTACCTCAGCCTTCTCCAAGTCTTGGGTAACCAGGTCTCCTGTTTCCTTTCAGAGAGGGCCCACATTTTTCCTAATCTTCCTTTTATCACCAACATACCTATAGCTGCTTTTCTTGTTGCCCCTGACATTCCTGGCTGGATTTAATTCCATCAGGACTTTAGCTTTCCCAACCTAATCCCTGACTGCTTGAACAATCTCTCTGTACTCCTTCCAGGCTACCTGTCTTTGCTTGCATCCTCTTCCACTTTGTTTGAATTTGTCCAAGAACTCCCTTCTGCTTACTTTCACAGACAGCAACAGTAGCGATGGCAAAACATCAGAGCAATACCATATTGTGTTGCCAATCCAAGGTTTGACTAAACTGACTAAAACATTTAAATCAAAATGTGAATATTAATTAGGTGATCAGAACTGGAACCTGTCCAGAAGTTGCATTTGCTGCTCCACAGAACAACAAAAGACAATGCGAACTTCACATGCATTTTCCCAGGACTTAAAACTGCTGGAACCAGTTTAAATTGCATCACAGAAGTGATACACTCTGTTGAGGTCTGGGAAATCCCCAGAGAGGTACATTCTAACCAGTTACTCCCCATGCTGCAGATCACAAACTAGTTTCCTGAGGATAAGGAAGCACAGAGCCAAAAAGAAGTGCCCACAACTCTTAAAATCTGTTTATAATGAAAAAAAGCTGTAATACTATTTATATTAACTTAAATAATAGTCTTCTGTTTTAGATAAGTGCTTTCTTCTGAATAATAATTTCAGTGCTGATGCATCTGTGAACAAAACCATATACACACTTTTAACATATCAACATACACACACGTATGTACGTGGACATGTGAACATGTATAAATGTATGCACACGCGCATGTATGTATGTATACATACAGACACAAAGGTGCATATATAAGGGCAAAATACTTGTTCTCTTCAGACAGTGTATGGCACACCGATTTAGTTAAAGACCAGATCGTTGAATGCTATCTATTTTAGCTTCAGGATGCTCTGAAGTAGTAGTAGTTTTACTACTACTCTCTTTAAAACCATTAAACAGATGAAGTAGTATCAATGACGTGTCTTAGCTGCAGAAAGAAAATAAACATACTTTCTTTAGCTACAAGAAACCGGAGTCAGACAAAGCTTCACATCTGGAAAGATGAACTGAAAAAGGCACCTTAATCTCACTGTCGGGAGACTTTCAGGAGCTCGCTGCAGGAAAGCAAACCTAAGAACAAGAGGTTTCAGTATCAATAAACCGACTGAGGGAGCGAGGAGCAGCGGTAGCATTCGTCACCAGAGAGATGTTCACCATCACAGCATCACCTCCTCTGGCAATTACGTATTTTTTTCATAATCCATAAACCAGCAGCACCTGCCCACAGAAAGACCTACAGCAATTCTCGACACGGCCGGCAGTCCCTTCCCTACTGCTCCTTCCGGCAACCTAGCCCCACCCAACCCATTGCGCTGGCAGCGCAGCCGGGACACGCTCGGGAGGTCGGCGGAGTCATCCCGAGCTCCAGCTGCAGGTGTCGGGTAAACAACACCCTTCCCCGGCTGCGCGGTGGCCCCCGCGGCCACCAGGCACGGCCGCCCGCCCGGCCGTGAGGGGACCCCACCCGGACCTCCCGCACTCCAACGATGGCGCCTCCTGCCTCGGCCACCCCCGCACGGCCCAGGGAGCTGCGCACGCGCGGTGCCCCCCCCGCGGCCCTCCCGGCATGGTGCGGGGCGCCGGGCCGCGCCACTGCGCGCCGGCCGCGGGGGGAGCCGGTGCTACGTTACCCGCTCTCACCGCTGCCATTGGTCCGGGCCCCTGAGGCACCGCGAGCGCGGATCGTGCGACTTCCAGCCCTCCGGGCCGTCAGCTCTGGTCCGGATCCACACAATAGCCGCCCGCGCTCTGGCTGCGTTGGCACGGACCCAGCGTGGGTGCGGGCGTTGCCGGCGCCTGTGAGA
>VZRQ01007687.1:92772-192358 GCA_013397975.1 Machaerirhynchus nigripectus | reverse complement strand
TGCTCCCGGCCACTGCCGCGCCCTCAGATCCGCGGCACTGCCGGGCGCCGGCCGTGTCCGAGCGGGCAGCGGGGCCACACTTCGCCGCTGAGATCGACACGGTGAACCCGTGCCCCCGCCCGCCGCAGGCGTGCGCCTCGAGCAGAGCGAAGGTCAGTTCCAACAAAAAGAGTGCTCCCCCGGTCCCAGCATCCGTTATGAAACGTACATCATCGCCCTCTCCCCCTCCACATACAGGCTCAGCAACTCATGCAAAATAAATGGTTTAGCCGGCACCTACATGTTTTGAGGGAGACAATGTCATTTTCTCGGAGTCACTGTACCCAGGAAGCATTACCTAAATGATCGGCCTTCCGTGTTTAGTCTGTACCATCTCATGCTCTATTTTATAGCACGTTACTTCATTGCACACTGTGATCCACGGCTGAAGCCTGGCCTTTTGTTGTTCTGAATCCTAGGTGACAGCCAGTATTAAAAAGAAAGCTTCAGACCTCCTTTTAAAGATACATATTTTGTCCAACTATGACATCTGATTTTCAGCTGCTTTTGTATCATCCCATTTCTTTCAAAGATATGACAAGAGACAAAGGAGAACCCACACGCAACCAAAACACTCTTCATTGAGCACCATTACAGTACTTCATTTAAGTTTGAAAGTTTCAGAATAAATTCTCTAAGACTGGCACACTTTGTTCAGAAAGGATGAGAGCACACTGGGTAACTTTTCCTCTGAAGAAAACATACAAACATCAACAGGAGAGAAAATTAACAAAGAAGAAATGTTACAAACATTTTTCTAATAGTCAATCCCTGCTCTTTTCTATGGAGGTATGAGGGCATATGCATGATTCAAGCTTGCCATTCAAATACAGTATTTCCTGTAAATTTAATTTTACTGCAGTAGTAATGAAGACACTGGCTGTTAGCAAGCAAAGCAATGTGCTGGCCATGTCAAGTTAGAGAGAGGTGATGCTTGTCTCACGGTCATCACTATAGTAGCTGTTGCCAACTTCAACTTCCCAGCTGTTCAGCTGAATTGGGATACAAGCTGAAAAAAATGCAACTTGTATTATAGATATTTTATGTAGTGTATCTGGTAACCTGTCTGACATTTCAGACAACTAACAGTTCTAGTATTGCAGACAAAGCATTAACCAGTACAGAATCTGAGAAAAAAAAGTTTCATTGAAGAACTAGATTTCTCAATTATCTAAGCATACTTGTAACACCTTCTTACAAGCTTACCATCATACATTCAAAACACTGATTTATCTTCACATCTCTGGTACATGTCCTCTTTACTGAAGTCTTCAGAAAGGTCATGAAAAGGAAAGGCGTGGAGCAGTCAGTGCGGGAGCTCACGTTAGCATGCAAGACTGTCAGACACTCAAATGTGATTTTTTTTTTATTCAAAGTAATAACAGATTATTCTAACAGGAATTTGGAAGAAAGAAAAATATTACTGAACAAGATATTCTGGGGATGGCAACGGAAACGTTCATTTAAAATAGGCACTAAGACTCAAACATGGCAGACCTAATTTAAAAGCAAAAAACAATACCCTCCCAACATTATTTTGTGAGAGAACTACAGGTATTGTGGTTCCACAGTATCTGTTTGTAATTCCTGTATTTTCTTCAGTCAGAGCAAAGATTATGACTAATGCCCTTCTACAGACCAAAAAAGGGACAAAAGCTTACAAGGACAGTGGTTTTCAGAAACATGATCCACCATGTGCATTTCCATGTCCATAAGGACAGTGATCAGCCTGGCAGCACCACAGTTATTTACGAGTAGGGAACTGTTCGCTGACTGCTTGGCAGTTGCTTCCTTTTGAACTACCATTAAAAGCTCAGGAGAATTAGATGCACCATAAGAAGAACTGAATGTTAAATGCAAGGCTTCCAAGACATTATCTAAAAAAAAAAAAACCAACCAAAAAACCACCAAAAAAAAAAAAAGGCAAAAAAACCACCCCAAACCAAAAAACCTGCATACACAGGACCTGAAGTATTAAAATTGCCAAGAAAATCTGGTTTGCAAAACAGTCTTTTATTGTATCCGTGCCACACATACTAGTGAAAAATAACACTCCTAAAAAAGGAAAAGAAAAAGAATGCTACCTTTCCACAACATTTCTTTTAAATAAAACTTCAAGTACTCTTACATTAGTACAAAAAAAATTCTGATCTATCTGCCCCAACAGGCCACCACAACACACAGTAGATAAAACACAGTGGTTACAAATGTCTTCTTTTGTTATTCTGTGGCAAGGCAAATGGAGGGAAATGTTTCTATGAAAAAATACTGTGTGCGTAGGAAATTGTCACAATTTTCTTCCACATGGATACAAATGATTATACTTGACTTTGAGGCCGTGGTGGCTGAAATTATATAACAAAATAGAAAAATGGAAAACTAATATCCCCTACGCCCTGTTTTAAAGGCAGGCACTACCAAGATTAAGGAGACTCCACAGTGTTGGTAGAGGATAATTACTGTACAAGCCATAGATCTGTAATTACCTTAAGACTAAAATAAAATGCTACCGTCCTCCTAAGGCATAAACAATAATGTCTGCAAACAATATGTACACATCATACATATTTAAAACAAGACTTAATATAAACAATAATGAACAGTATATACATGTCTCAATTTTTCTTCACTGTCTTGAAATACAATTTAACTACACAAGTGATGCAGCAACATATATATAAATGTACTTGTAACTCTACAGTAAAGTTTAATTTTTAGTGCCTTCACAGCACATCAGTGTAAACAGTTTTACTTGGCTTTGTTTTATATTTTAAAACATTCCTTGTTGTATTTTCAACATTTAAAGCAATTTTGTAGTTCTTCCTTTTCACAGAAAACGAAGATTCTGAATGCTGTATAATCATAAATAATTCATAAAATTAAATACATTCACTAAAAAATAAACTACAAAGTAAAAAAAAAAGAAAAATAGATATTTATTGAAAGGGAAAAGAGAACCGTTTCCCCAAGTAGAGCTCTGGTGGTTGAATATTCAGTGCGTTTTGATAAATTGCTATTGCACTATAACACCCCTTTCTTTGAAATTCTTTGGGTGTGCTTCCCTGTTCTACCTAAATTAGTTTGTTAAAACACACAAACCAATAACCAAGGGGCCATGGTTGCTGTAGGAGTGAAGCCTTTAAAACTAGTATCACAACTCTGTGATATTTTAAAGGAAAAAATTAGTTACATATGTGCCTTGCACTTCCATGTAAATATAGTTCACATTGCTGGTCTTATCAGTCCTCATTTAATGGAAAAAAAAAAAAAAAGGAAAAAAAGAGTTCTAGTAGTTTCAGCTCACTTTGAAAATCTCTGTCCATTTTTTTTCAAAATACTTCCTCATGTTGTGGCCAGCCCTGCCTATGTCAGAATCATCTTCATTGAAAGTTTCACAGTTGTCAAAAACAAGCCTGACATCCAGTGAAAATGCTTCAAGATTAGGGTACCTGAAAGAAGCAAAAAGTGAATGATTTTTGGAACACAGAGAATCAAAGCGGAAAAATATTTCAACTACGTGAGAAAATATTTAAATAACAATTAAACTTAGAATTTCTAACAAGAAAATGAACATCAGTGAAAGGAAATACTCTCTTGACACTGTTATTTTCCTCAGAAGTTTTGTAAGGTAGAATTTCATGCCTGTACTGGAAAACAAACTTCTGAAAAACTATTTCCTCCTTCTCTTCAACAGTTAAAAACTAGTAAAACTAGCATTTTCTAGTTAAAATGCTATAGCTGTTTTCCATTTATGTCTCTATTCTGAGGCTCAGTGTCCTTTCAAAGTGTTGAATACAGCTGAAGTTATCTAAAAGAGGAACAAAAGCGTACAAAAAAAGGCTGCCCAGATAATCCTGTGACACTGTCATTGCTAATTCTATTACCCTGAACATACTCCTGAATTGGCCAAAGAGTGTTCCAATATTCGTATAAATTATTAAAAAATAAGAAAAGTTACAAGTCTACAGATATGAGCACATGGGGAACATTTAAATCTCATGTTCATGGGAGAAAAAGACTGAAGATGTTAAAAAGTTCCTTCTGCTATCCGAGGAAAGTTGCTCTGTGTGGAGCTGACGGACACTGCAGAGGGTCCATCTTTACAGCTTCATTAGAGCACAGGGCTATTAACAAGGAGGGCAGGTAAACAGAGGCATATAGTGTGGTCTTTTTAAAAAAGATCTGTGCAGTCAAATTGTAGGACTATAAAATTATTAACCACCTTTACAGGAGTGTTACCCACAACAGAGCTGGCAATTCATTCCACAGCCACATCACTTACAGGGACTCCACTAGCTTAAAGCCTATGCAGTTGCTTCTCTCTAACATGCAGTAACGCTAAGATGTCTCCATGAAAAAAGATGAGGAAAAAAAGCTTTCCTGTTAATTGTTTCGGTGCATTTGACCTGGCAGTTTTATTGTTTTTCAGCCAGTTCCGCATGTTCTCCCATTCAACATGCTATTTCAGCTTGGATATGGCAAAGATTAAAGCGTACTTTCAAGAATTTTTGAGTGCAAAAGTAAGGTGTCAGAGCAGAACAATATAGTTTAGCTAATTTAAAAAATGTACTGCATTTCATTGTTTAAATATTTTTAAAATGTAAAGTAAAATTTACAGCAGGTTTACTTACTGTCCACTACTTAGCTTGTCTCTAATGGTAGAAAAGTCCATAGGTTTTTTAATAACTTTCTTATAACCAGGAACAAGTTTCAAGTTTACAGGAAGTAAGAAAGGCCAGGCATCTTCATGAGTTTCCAATTCTGAGAGAATCATGCTGAATAAAATAAGGTTACAAATCAGTATTTTTTAACTGTTCCTAAATTCACAGTGTTTTCACTATTACATAAATTCCTTATGAACTGACAAACTATTCACTTTACAAAAGGAAAACACTTTATTCTGCAGCCTGTTGCAACACTGAGAACAATGTACATAGAGACAGACAACTGAGTAACTAAAATAGCTTCAAGTTCTCTCCAGGCAACCTATGTAAGATGAAATTCTAATGAGCAACATTCCAAACAAAAACACGGTTCTGCAACTTTGATCCTCAGTGTAAACCATTTGCAAACCAGGTGCTAACACTGACTTTCAAAACTGTGACAAGGCTAAACTATGTCTCCTTTGTCTGAGTAGCAATGCTACCAGAGCAGATGATTTGTGTGTGCCCCTCCGTAATGCAATGCCCTCAGACATAGTGGAGAATTGTGTCTGATACACTTGAGAAAGGTGTCAGTGCCACTGCTACTGGAGTTCATTCTTCCCAGTCTTGCAAGAAGCATTCTCCCAGCAGAAACACGTGTGTGCATACGTAATCTGTACGCATTACATGTATATATACACACATATGACAAAGAATAGCATTCCTGCTCCCCAGAACAGAGATAAAAAGGATCAAGTACTACTTGTTTCAACAAGACTTGCCCCTAAATTTAGCATCTGACATTTTACCTGCATAAAGCCAGGTCCTTGGAGTCTCCATCTCTCTTAGGTTTCTTTACAGCAGTGCAATTTTCTTGCTTTAACTGGCTTACAGAAACATTTTCATCCATTTTTCTTTTTTTAGGGTCTGTTTTTCCTCTTTTTAAGGCAGCGCTTGTAGTTGCAGAGTCTTCATCCTCTGTTTCTCCTGCTAATTTCCTGCTTCTCTTTTGTTCATTACTTTTTTTACCTTTAATTTGAAGTTTCTTTATCTTTAGGGTTTGACCACTTGCCTACAATAGAGAGAACTCAAATAAGTAATAAGCTAGAAATTACAGAAATCTCTGTTACCATTGACAGCAATGAATATCAGAAACAGAAGCACCAAAACATACTAAATATTTAATATTAGAGATTATTCACTTTTTACTCTTCTCTGAAGGCAAGTAAGGCCACAGAAATTCCTGGTATTAGTGACTTAGCTTCTCAACTTGTGACAATACAAAAGCTCCTGACATTCAAATTGGTAAAACAGTACCTCCTAACAAACCAAGCTGGCATCGTTTTGGACAAACATTAGTCCATTCCTAAATGACTGACATAAACATACAAAAAAAAATTTACTGAGGTTTTTCTCTGCTTTTTCTTTTAAAACACAACCTGACACATTGGTCTGTCAACACTTAATGATCGAATTTGGAAGACAAATACTGGATAAATTTTAAAAGAGAAATTAAAAACTATGGTATGGAATTAGCATGAAAATTCTGTACCTACTTACATTAAAAAGCCCACAGTTTAGAACAAATAAGACTGTAGCCTTCACTGCCACTAAAATACCAGTTAAATAAAACTACTAATCTCATCATTTAATGGGAGCACCCCCATAAAACATACATACCATTTTTTTCATTGAAAAAAGCACTGGTAGACCTGTAACTCTACCACATATAATAAACAAGTCACTTGCTCCAATCCCTTCATCCTAACAGGAGTGTTACCTTTGCTATGCAGGCAGGACAGAACCAGTCCCCATCTGGGATGGTGCTGATCTTGGGTCTGTGGCAGTAGGTGTGACAGCCTTTATCACAACCATCACAAAGGAGCAGCAGTTCCTCATTATCTCCCTTTCGACAAATTTGGCAGTACTGTAATTCATGAAAAATGGGTTTAATTCAATTTTTTAAATTTGAAACACATAAATGGTACCAAAATTACCCTTCTACATCAAACACACAAATTCACTCTCAAAATGACTTTCCTTTTACTCCAATCAGAATCTGCTAATGATGATATCCATAGAAGAATATATCAAGTATGTAAGGAACTAATTTAAAGGCTACATTTGGGGAACATGTTGGAAAAGCAATTCATTTTAAGACAGGTGTCCCTACAGCACACAAAACAATGAGCACTTTTTAGAATTTAGTAATGTCTGTGAGAAGTAAACATATACCTATCAAACCGTCTTGGCCCAAACATACTATCTCAGAAATCTTCTCTTCATTTATGTCCATATGTACATTGCTACTTAATAATTTTTATTTTACAAGAGTATTTCCAAATAATAATTGGTAAGGATCTTACCCAAGGGCCACCATGAACAACCTCAGTAAAGCAAAACAGATGATCCCAGGACTTCCTATTATTCACATTAACTTAAAAATATCTAAAGGACTGTCAATTTTCTTACATACATTGTGTGGTTTTGCTAATCCCTTATTTCTAGACATCCAGGAACGTAAAAATTTTCCAAATATTGTCATCAAATACATATGTTTACTGATATCACAGAATATTCTGAGTTGGAAGGGACCCACAAGGATCATCGAGTCCACCTCTTAAGTGAATGGCCCATACAGGGATTGAATCCATGACCATGCCATTATGAGCATCCTGCTCTAACCAACTGTGTGTAATTAAATGCAGAGAATATTTAAACCAAATTGAGAGTGATACATATTTTTCTGAATAATAAATTACTTCATCTTGAAATGTTCCAGTGCCTTTTCAGGTGCTCCTACCAAATTCGTAAGCTTTTTGCTTTAAAGATACTGCTTTAAACTAACAGCTATACAAACTCAAAAGTACTGCCTGACACTACAGCTTTTATTTAAATCATCCTTCCATCCTTTAATTGTCCAGATGCAATCAGAATCTGTATAGGACTGACAGAAATTAAAAAATTAGGAAAAGGACCACAAATGGAAGAATCAATTTGCCACCTACTACACAACACTGGTCATACCTGATCACATCATAGTCACTATTGCTGTACTAATAAGTTTTGTTTTCAGAAATTTGAGGCTCAGAGGTCCATGCAAATTTTGACATATCCCCTTAGCATGCCTTTTTTTATATATGTAGTTAACACAGATTGACTTTCTAAGTGTACAAGGAAACAAGATATTTCAGCCTGTCTGCTCACACACTTGCCTAATTTCTATGTTCAGCTGTGAGAACTCTGCATGCAAAGAAGCCGCCTATTTTGAGCATATCAACTTTCTTAAAAAGTGAAAAATGAAATCATTAATGAAGGCTATATGACGTTGAACCTCCATAAAACTTGTGTAACGGGTGAGGTTAGAAACACTCCATTAGAAAGAGTATCTTTCATCAGATGGAGCAAGAAATGACTCTCTTTTATCTTGATGTCATCATCAAAGAATAATTAATTATTTAAATAAATAAATAAATAAATAATTAAACATCTTAAATAACGTAACCATTTACAACAGCTTTTTATCTGAGCAAGTTCAGGATGCTGAATTTGGCAAGCAAGGGACAATCTTTTCCATTAGGCTTATTCATCTGTGCACAATGTACAGTTTAACTGTGTGAGGTTTCATGTGAAGTAATAAGAAATGCATTATTCACCATGGCAATTTAAAATGCCTAGAGTGGGAAAACAGGATATAGCAAAAACAGTTTAGATACTTACAACTTTCATAATGGATTTTTCCCATGCTATTGATTTCTGTAACTGCTGAATGCACAGAGCTACCTGGGCAGCACTGCACGCTTCTGACAATGCCCTTCTCCACACCCTTAGCCCTGGAGCAATATCCTCTTCAGTTCTGCATTAAAATACAGGGAAATTAAGTAGGTCACACCCGTGCCTGCTCATGTTTAAATGTGGAACAATCATTATCACACTGAAAGCCAAGCAATGACAAAACATACACAGCCAATAAGTATAAGGTTTAAGCAACTAAATTTCATGTAGTGCACAGACTGTGGCTACGTGCCTCAAAGCTTAGTCACAACCAGTTAAATGTAAGATAACTTTGCAAGATTATTAACAAACGTAACAAAAAAAATCTTTACAAAGCACCATGCAGAATAACATGATCCATGTGGATCACAGACATACAAGAAAGTACATAGATAACAGGCAATAAGAAAATAGGCTCCAATTAGCAAAGAAGCACAATAATTTTTCAAGTTAATCTCAATAACCTACCCGTCACCATCACCACTAATAGATGGTGCAGGAGCAGGGACAGTAACTGTGCCCACATTATCCAGTTTGATCTGAATGGTGGTACTTAAGGGGCTCTTCAGATACCTTCGCTCTATGTTCCGCTCCAAGTCAGCGAGCCTGGTTACAGCTATATCTAGAGGGTTGTCACTCCTCCGCTCTAGAGAACTGGCATTGCCTTCTCCGCCTCCAGCACAATCTCCATCGTGCTTCTTGTGCAATCTAGTAATTGACTTATGTTCACGATATACCAAGTCGTCTCTCTCTGATGCAGGTTCAGGACACAGCCAACCCTATGTCAATAGAAAGGTTTGCGCATTTATTGGTTGCTGTTTACACACTGAGTTAACAGAGGAACTTTGTTTTACGGAATCAAACTAGGTAATTGGAGTGCTGTTTCCAGTAGATCTTGGTTACTTGTAATCCATCTGTAGAGACATTTTCCAAAATATCCAGAGAACTAAAATAATTAATCAGGAAATACAAGCATTACCAGACTTTCTGAAGGGACTTTTCTGCAACAGTCTGCATGCTTATCCCCTTGTGAAGTATCCTGTTCTATTGGTCGAAACATCAGAACAGGTCTACCTGTTCAGCAGGCTCGATAGACAGTACAGGACACAGGAAAATAACATTCATCTCATGCCAAAAACTAGATCCCAAACACTGCACCTGTACTATAACCAAACACAGGCAATTTGATAACCTTACACCCACGTTGAAAAAATTCCAAAATCCAGAGAATTCTTAACTCTACCATGCTCATAACCATTACACATTCTCCATGGCTCTACAATACTCAGGCAAATTTTTCTGATGCACTTCTAGGCATTTCTGAAAGCATTAACAGCAACTGTCACACAAACCAGGCAGAACTCTGGCAAACTCCCCCCCCAAGAATTAAGCAGTCGATACAATCTTTGCATTCAGAGAAGGTTAACACAACGTGCATGGAACTGCACTGTAGGAGAACATTCTCCAGGAACTGCCATTCTGAGCATCTTCAGCTGAAGACTGAACTGCAATAAAATGTTTCCAACACAAATCTCCATGATAGCACAGTGTATTTGTTTCACTTGTAGGCAATGAGGATGGAGTAAGAAGGCACTTACCAATACACAAGGACTGCTATCTGCTTTAAATTCTTACCACTTATTTTAAAGAGACATTTTACAGAAAGTTGGTTTTACCTTAACTTGTAAACTAGCTGATGCAACTCTCCTCTCTAGATCTTCCACCTGCTGAAGAATAGCAAGATCCATCTCCATAGCTTGTTCTTCTACTGACCAGTTTTCCACAACATCCCGAGTTACCTGGTTATCTTCATTTTCATTGATATCAATAATTGCAACTATATTTGAGAATCAATGAGAATTTTAATTATTTTAATTAGCATTACAACTGCATTGGTAAATTCAAGCTGATTTACCTGTCACTCCAGTTAAATGCTGAAGAACTGTCGTAAAGTATACCATTCTTAAAATACCCAATATGGACAAAAAATTCTGTATGCTTTTAAACTTGCAATTTAAAGGCAAGAAGGGGAAGGAGAGGCCGAGTGTTACAGAGATGGAAAGAGCTTCAGAAGGTTACCAGAGCTTAAGGAAGTTACTTATACCACTAGAACTATTTATATTAAATGGCATTTCTCCAATCAAGTAACTTCCCAGAACAAGGCTGATGAAAAGGCAACTACAGATAAGGAGACCTGTAACTTTTTTCTCCAACCATTACTTTAACTCCACTGCTAAACGCATCTCGAAGAGCTCCATGCCAGTTGTCTGGTGCCCCCAACACCGTGTAACATAAATATCAACTACATACCATCCTTGTTTTTGATGCAGGCCAGAGTGATATAATCCATGTGTTTCTGTATCTGCTTTTGTAAGGCCTTTTCTCTTATTCCCCTGAGATGCAGCACTTTAAGCAAAGATTTTAGGTCCTCGGGATCAGTAATCCTCCACCACCCATACTGCATTTCTAAATCAAGACAAGCATATAAACACTTTGCAGGTGCTCTTTTAATGTGATCACACATGATCAAATTAGAAAATCAATACGCAAATTATTTTAAAAAATAATTGTAACATCATAGAGGCACTGCAGAAATTATCATCTTATTGTTGCATTACACTTACCTTCTGGTATAGGCTTTGGGTTAGGATAATCTACAGGTTTGGCTACTTCAGCTGCTGTAGAAGGGGCAGAAGCTATTTTTTCAGCTTGTAGTGCTGGTGATTCACTTTTACTTGCAGGAACACTAGATGCCAAGAATGAGTTACCATTCACTTCCGATAATCCCAACCCTGATCCAAGAGCAGGTAAAGGAGATGGAAATGGAACATTTGAAGTAAGAACTCCTGTAGGCCATCCACAAAACTGAAGTCCCATTATCGGTAGTCCTGTCTTCATCTGCTACAGAGCACAGCTACCATTACTATAACCACGGAATCTGAATTATGATTAGGATGCTATTTGTCAAACAATAATCAAAACATAAAGAAAGCCTTTACTCAGTACTTCAATTAGTTTCAGAAAAACTAATATAACACTGACATGTAATACTTCTTATTAAGGCCCGGTTAATGCTAAAAACCAATAGTTTTTAAAAGTAGGGTTTGGTGTGTTACACTTCCAAAAACTAGTTTTTATTTACTTGCTTTTCATTTAATACCAGTAGCCAACAGCCTAAAAGCCAAATTAAATTACTGAAATACACATACAAAATATCATACATTGCCTTGACACATTGTAATCTAGTATTATAAAACTTCTGTAGTTAGTTACTAACATTTAGAAACAAAACAAAAAAAAACCCAAAAAACCAACCAAAAAAAAAACAACAAACCCAACCAAAAAAAAAAAATAAATATGATCGCAGGTCTGCAAAATCTGTCTAAACAGACATCCTGCCCAAATAAGCTCTGCAAATTCAAGCTATTCAAAAATTAATTTATTTACCTGCAGTGGTGACAACGCAAAAGGACTTAATCCCATAGGGCTCTGTGTAGAGTTTGAGCCCAGAAGAGGAGATGGAACAGGTGATGGTGACTTTGATGGTGGACGTGACTGAGGAGTGAGTGGAGCTGTACTAGCTGGTGTGTCCACATGGGTCACCGAGGTGTCATCGCAGGGTACCCGTGGTAACAGGCTGAACCACTGCCTGCTCTTCTCAGTAAGAGTCTTTAACAACTGATCATTTGGAATTAGTGGAGGACTGTAAAACTTTCCTGTCCCACTTGCATTAGGACTGAAAAGATTGTTAGAATCAGTCTTCTCAA
Organism: Machaerirhynchus nigripectus; assembly: GCA_013397975.1. NCBI lineage: Eukaryota > Metazoa > Chordata > Aves > Passeriformes > Dicruridae > Machaerirhynchus > Machaerirhynchus nigripectus. Next base: position 180,135 of record VZRQ01007687.1, on the reverse strand, counting down.
TGGAGCTTTGTGATGCAGGGGGCTGCAGACTACAGAGAGAGTTTTTTGAGTTACTTGGGTAAGATAATGTGCAGCCATTTGCTGCACTGCCATTAGGTTTCGGGGACACAGTGTCAGACTCAGGTGGCATTTTTGCTACCTCTAACAGTTTGCTTAATTTTGAAAACGATCCAGGCTTTTGTAAGAACAGGTTAGTACTGTCCTTTTCTTTCAGATTTTCCTTTTGCTCATAGTGAGTTGTAGCTAAACAACGTAATTTTTCTTCTGTTTCATATTCTTCTTCTTTGATATGCATACTTTCTTCCTTTTTTAACTTCTCTTTTTCTTTTGCAATTTCTTCTAGACCTAAAAAGGTATAAGAAGCACAGATTACCTATAATACATCAACTATTTTATGAAGTTTTTATAATCATAGTTTAAATTAAAAATTATTTCATTTTTGGCTCAACATATGTTAGATTCCCATGTCTTTGCTATTGTTGTTGTTGTTGATGAAATCTCTTCTCACTTTACAGTGCACTGTGCAGAGGGAAACAAGTTTCAAGGCATACAGATTTAAACACTACTAAGCACCTCAAGGAAAAATCACTTTGACATGGCTAACACACTACTGGATTCACACATCTGAAGCAGTCTGCCAGTGCCAAGCCTCTGAAAGGGACAAATTTTTGCCAGCTTTCTTTTTGCAAGACTCCGAATGCCTCACTGAAAAGCCCCTCTGGTGATATCAAGGGACATGTCCAATGTTTGCAGCCTTAAGTTTATTTTTGCAATTGATCGTTTCATTAAGCACACAGCCAACTACGAAACAGAGAACCAAAATTCCTGTCACAAAATAAAATATTCCCCAAATACTGAAATAACATTAAACATTTTACTTGTTTTAATACAAATCATTAACAACTTTGACTATGAAACAATGTTAACAGTCTGTGACGTTTAATACTCTTTCAAGAGCCACAGAACATGATGGTTGGAACTCTCCATATGACTAAGCAGACAGCTAACATCTAAGCAATTTAAAGCACAGCAAGCAGAAGCTGATTAAAAAACCAAGTTTCTTCAAACACAGGAGGTGCAAAAGATCTGAAGATCTACCTTTTACAAAAAGAAAAAACTTTTTTTGGTCTTCTTTGCACTACTAGTCTTTCTTAATCATTTCTCTTCTACCCTTATACTGACTGCCAATTTAGACAAAAAGTCTTTAAAAGTATAAAATACTTTTAAATAAAGAACTGTTAGCATAAGGGGAAGGAGGTAGAAAACCCAGCTCCTTATTTTAAGCTCATCAGATACTGCAGTCACAAATAAACATATGGTTTATGGTTCATTGCAGGCACATCCATAAATACTTACTTGCTCCTGAAAAACTGTAATTTCTACAAAGAAAAGTACATCCCCTCCTATTAGAAGTTCAAAATGTGTTTACAGTTATGGTCTGTATCAAGATATAAACAATTAGAAGTATAAGCATAAGCATGAAAGTGGCTACACAAAAGGGATAGAGAAGTATTGTTTAAATGGACAGATCGCTCAGCACTTTATGTCTCCTATTTCCAAGGTTTAGGTAAAGGAATTAGAAATAGATAAACCGCAGAATTTACAGAAAGAGGGCAAACTAAGAGCTGAGGGGAAGAGGAGGTAGGTGAGAATTTAAGAACACATCTGTTTTCCTTTTCAGGGATATTAAACTTTCATTAAGACAACATTTAAAAATAGAGGTTTGCCCTACAGCTCTTGGCTAAAACTTTTGTGTGGGTTTGTGTGGAGTTTTTTTACTATTTGAAGACAGGCAAGAGTATGTCAATTATTTTCTTTGTGTACCACTTCCAAAGCATTTGGGGATTCATATGGTTACAATATACTGCAATACAGCAAACCGAAGAAATTCAAGCAGCACCTTCTGTATGCAGCTACTCATGTGCAAAGCAGTTCCTAAGCTGCGCGTAAGTTAACAAGGAACAGGAGACAGAGAAGAAAGTACTGTTTATGCTACCCATTTTAGAAAGATAATGTGATTATCAAGATTACATTAGGGGAAGTTCTGTGGCTTATTTTTGGGCCCAAAACCAGGCTCAAATTTCCTACTATGCCATACTGTTACAGTTAATTAAACAGCTCTCTAGAATGATGCAATTCTTATGAGATCATGCAATTCTGATGTGCATCAGATTTTTTTTGGTTTTATTTGAGGGAAAAAATGTGAGAGTAATGAGGTTTTGGTTCATCTATATGAAAATTAGAAAGGATTTTTCTGTGGCCAAAATGAAGGTTTATGTTTAAAAATTCTAATACCAACAAAGAAGTCAGATTAATACATAATTTCTGCATCTATCCAATTTAAAGTGTGTGAAAAATTCAACCACAGTTAATAAACAACTGTCACAACCCCAAAATTACATTTTAGTTCTAGCAAAGTAATTTCAAAAATTGCTGTTTAAGAAATATCAATTGGTAAAATGCAGACACTAAACCATGTGGTTGATTAGAAAACAAGGTACTTCACTGCAGGAAAATAATTGTCATATTTTTGCAGACATCTATCATATCTTCATGAACAGAATAGTCTGTGCATTTGCAGAAAGTGTAACAACTGAGGATGAAAATTTTTTTCTGCATTCTTTGGTCCTCCTAATTTTCATACACAGAGGTCACTGCCATAGGGAAAGGTGAAATGGTTCAGAAAGAGTCAAAAAACTTTGCAAGTAAGTAAATATGAAAAAGCATAACAGGTAGAAGTATAACAACTGAAAACTCCCAAAATATCAATCCTCATTTTGAAAGGTATTACCTGATCTTTCCTAAACAGAAAGAGGTATCAGACAACCACATGAATGGAGAGGTCTACTGACACCAGCCTGCTGAGCATCTGGCTGAGGGTGAAGACCTTGCTGCACAATGCCTCTGGAGACGGCCAGCATGTCTTGGCCTTGTGTACCACCATTCCTTCATGGCTCTTACCTTCACCACTTTCCATGCCTTCTACAAAAATACCACCACACTGGGGCAGAATCCAGTACCGGCGCCTGTAACGATCCTGACCAAACATCATGGAACGCAAACAGTGCGAAGCTTCAAATAACTTCTTTCTGTACTGGCTTTGTTGCTATTTAAAAAAGGGAGAGCATTATAAATCAGTGGGGGGAAGAAAATCTCATTATTACATTATTATCTGGCTGCCAGACTGAAAGAAGTTCAAGGGTCAGACAAGGAGGCCCTTCTAGAGATTCGGGATAGTGGTTGTGCTGTCTGTGTATTGTGCTATTCTATTCACAATTGCTGCCTTGATGATTTTACTTAAAAAGCTTCGTTTAAAAAAATCAATTAAAGCACTCCCTGGCTCAGCCTAAGTTTATCAGTTTTCCTCTAAAAACACACTGCAATGGTGAACCCTGTCTTTTTAACCCTGACTCTCCAAAAGCAGCGGATCAAAGATTTCATCATACGAGAACAGCTGAAATCCTAACAATTACACAGCATCAGCAAATAGTAAACAGAGCCCTGAAGATAGATGATAGTGCAACTGCTGATGGGAGACTAATGAGATATTTTACTTGTTCATAAAAGAATGAGAACGACAATACACAAAAACAAATTCTGTCTTTGAACATAACACAGCTCTTTGGGGGGGGGCAACAAGAACTTCCATTTGTTTATTCAGTTCTTGCTCTGCTAAATTTGACGCTGCTGGGAGTCAGGTGGAATCCTGGACTGCTAATTTACTGCAATTTGGAACATGAGAGAAACAAACACAAAAGGTCTTAAATGACAAATTTTCTAATAGGAACAACAGAAAACATGGGCCATGAGTACCCCTGATTACAGCATTATATCTTTCTCATTTCCACTTCTCTTGCTATTCTATTGCTGCTTCTTCCAAAATGTGAAGCCCAGACAGCTCTGTATTGGCTTGGAGCACAACTGCAGAAATCAGCATGGAAAGGAGGGCACGAGAACCACAATCCATTGTATAACTAAAGCCATTGCTTCTCGTATACAGAACTTGTCATCACTTTCTAAGATCAACAAACAGGAATATATCAAGCAGATCTGGATAAAAATTACATTACTTTTTATTCTCAGGAGTGCAAATATATTATCAACTATTATTATTAACTGCCTTTTGAGTGACATCCACTTAGGGCCACCAGACTGAGCTCAAACTTCAGGTGCCATGAATCAGAACATCATTCATACTTTCACAAAACAAGAGTAGATACTTATTTCAATTTATATTAAGTTGAAGCATTGAAAATGATGTTTAATATAATAACTCATGACATCCAGTGATCACATTTGTAGTAGAAAAACACTAATGATCTCTCACCTTTGTCAGTTTTTCAATCTGCTTCTCTAGTTCTTCAACACTTGCTGTCTGGTCCCCATCATCCTAGAATCACCAAATATACTGTCACACCAAATTTATTTCAGGATAAAATCATACTACTATGTCTTATCATTATTACAGGAAAAAGATGTAACAGAAAATGAGAGGAAAATACTAAAGAAAAAAAAAAAGGTCAAATTGTGTGTTGTGCTATATGTTTCACTAGCAACAACATAGAGGATATACCTTGAATCTTTTCAAACCACCCCAGATGTGGACAAAGGAGAAAGCTCATGGCCAACTGTTTGCTGAAAACTGGAAGGAACTCAGTTTGTGCATGAACACAACACTATAGAATTTAATCTTAGTTTCTATGAAGCCTTTTAGATAGTCAAAATAATTTTAAGTGTTTCTCATCCATGAGATAATGGCATGTCTTAAAATGTTATCAGTAAGTCTTTGGTCAGTCCACATTTGTATTTTATTTCAATGTCTACATGAAATTTTAGAACCACTTTAAATTACAACTCTGCTATAAAAGTTACAGCATCAATCCTGCTGATTTTTGAAGAGGAATGCACTCATGATGAAGTCTGTGGTTGCCTTCTTCTTGGCTGTTTAAAAATGAGATTCTTTTCCATAAGGAGAGTTTTACTTTAGTTGAAGAAAATCTTTGGAGATAACAGTAAGTTTCCAAAAGAATATGGCCAAAATCATCCACGCTGTAAGATACAAGTCTTGTATTACTTGGCTCCATAAAAGTGTACCAGAATGAAGCCTTCTGAAATACCATATAGACCACAAATGCAATGGAGCTTCTGGTAGATCAGAAAATTAATTTCTGCACAGTTACTGGAATTTTGTCTATGAAACACCCAGTGCACCAACACAGGAGATTATACAAGAGGGAAAAGGATTAAAGGATGGATTTGAGATTAGAAATCTAAATATTACTTATTTTTAATTTTGAATTATTTTTAAGAACTCTGGGCTGTTCCTCTAAGGTATTCTCTTAGATTCATACAAATTCTAGTACCTGAAATAAATTCAGAATACAAAGGGCTATTCCTACTCTAGAAATTAGCTGGGTTTCTAATAAAGGGTGTATGCATGAGTTCACATATGTTGGATACATGCATTGTTCAAGAAGTCTTAAAAATCTTCAAACCTTGCATGAATGGATCATTTTCTGGCAAACAGAAAACACCCAGTGCAACACCAAGTGCACTAAAACATAGTTCTATTGCTTGTGCCTTGTATCAGGTTCCATCCAGTGGAAGCCTGTGCATTTCCATTAAAAATCAGCTCAGCAAGCTAGAAATCTTTCAGTGATTCTTCCTGTATTGTATCTGACACTGACTAACAAAATTTTCCATCTTCTGATCAAATAGTCATGCAGTGACTACCTGGGAGAAGTTGTGAAAAAAACACACAAAAAAGTCACTCAAGCTTCACAATAGAGAATGTTAAATGTAACTTTACTCTCCTGTTTTTTAGTTATCAAAATAACAAAAACTAATAAAAATTTAGAAACATTGGAGGTAAGTTATTCTTCCCTCCTTTTTATGGCAACATTTTGGGGAAACAGTGCCATATTACTGAAAAACAGAAGGAAAACAAGTTTTAGCTTATTGGCAAATAAAGTTTCACTATACTGAAAATTCCCCACCTCATCCTCACAAACTTCTGCCTTCTTTCCTTTTTTATCATCTTTGTCCTCTTCATCCTCATCATCCTCATCTGCCTGATCATCACTGTCATCATCATCATCATCATCGTAGTCACTGTCCCCTCCCTTCCGCCGGCGCTTGCGGCCGGGTGTGGGTGTCTCCAAGGAATGGGGTTCCTCGCCTCCGTCCCCACTCCCCGCAGCATCTCTTTTACCAGTTTTCTTGGCATGAATGATTCTAAGCCTTGGAACACAGGAGAAAGGGAGAAATTATGGATTATGTCTGTAGCATAAGCATACCTCTCTTCCTGTGAGACTGGAAGAAAATCATACATTTCAAATTTAGAGCTTCTGTTCTATCATGACACTGTATTTTCTCAATATTCATTGTCACTAGTCAACAAGAAAAACTGAGGTTATAAAACCCCTTATGACTCTTGGTTCCATTCCAAACAGACTTTGTTTCCCCCAGGTCAATTTTACTGTGTAACTGTTCAGAAGAAATGAAACACAGGACTGATTCTGAGAAGTCAGGAAAGACAATATAGAAGAAAGAACCATTTCAACTTCTTTATCTTTTATTTAATGCATTTAAGAACATTATGTCAAAATACCTGTGTCTGGGGGTAGGGAAAGGGAAAAATCCTCACCTGGAAGTACAAAATTATATACACTGCATGGCAATGGCATTGTTGGTTTAATTTTTTAATTTTTTTTTTTTTTAATTTTTATGAACTTTAAATATTATTTGACTTTAGGCCTTTAGCTGATCTTTTTATTCTAGGATATACTTATTTGTTGGGGAATTTTAGTTACCTCAATCACTAAAGATTACTCAAACTGTCAATTTTCCTTTTATGAAAGAAAAGGGAAACTTACATACCAGTTATTATGGTTGTAGTAGACCTCCTTCTTCTATAAAACCCCTATAAGACAAGATTCCACACAGCAAAAATTACAGTTCCACCTATCAGGGAGCTTGCAGGCAAACATGCTGAACCACAGGAGGTGTAAATAGCCAGGCTGAACCAGTCACTTATCACGCAGACCAAAAACGCAACTGACTTAGAAGAGATTCATAAACGTGTAGAAAAGACAAAGATTTTGTAAGAGATGATTGAAGAAGGTAGGATGGGAAAAGCAGAACGGTGACGACAAACACAATTACCAGGACGTAATTTTTCCTTGTCGCACTCCTCTCTCTTCCCATCCTACAGAACAATATTCCATACAGCAAGTGGCTACAAGTACAATGAGTGCTGTCCAAGTACTGGCTCCAGGGAACACTGACGAACGTATCAGCCTTCTAAAATGCTGATAACCAGAGCCAGTTCTCAACAGCACAGACCGAAATGAAGGTGTCACTTTTCAACTGGGAGCAGCACTTTTTTTAGAAAAAGACTGTTAGACAAGAAATCATCAAGGGGACTTGAAAACTGATGGGCTTTGGTTTTGTTGTTGCTGTTGGTTTGGGCTGGGTTCTTATGCACTGGTTAATCCACTGGAGAATTTATAAAGTTTTATAAATTAATTTTTCCAAATCAAGTGGATGTTTACCTGTTTTAGTGATTTAAAATACCTTTAAAAAAAAAACCTCAGGCCTCTTGGTGAATTTGGAAGCAAATAACATTTTCAGGTGTGGTGCAAAAACCCTTAGTTTCACTGAGCATCAATACCACTCAGACTATTGAATTAAGTTTTTTAGAAAACAAATTTTTTTTTACGAGGATAACTTCAAGCCATCAAACCCTCTTCATGTGGACTGGAAATTCCTGCCCATACACAGGAATTAACTACCAAAATCACTAGTCAATGACTGGATTGACTGCTGCAGCACTGGACAATTTTAGAGACAATTAACACTAAGATAATCTTGAAGGCAATTCAGTAATAAAGCTGGCAAGTGAATGTTCAATGACCTGCCAACACCTGTTTCATATACCTAAAGGGAATGAGAAGAAACAAAAAAGGCTACTTTTACTGAAAGCAAAAATAAAGATGTAATGCTGTCAAGCATTAAAGGAAGCTTGCATGATACTGCAAATTATCCAGGATGCAAATGAACCAAAGATGCCCTCCTTTGGTAGCACCACAAGCGTAAGAAGGCAGCAGTCCGTACCCAAAGTAGCATAGAGAGGCAGAAACCGATGCCAGCGTAACTTTAAAAATGTTCAGTTATTTCAAGAAGCAGCATAATTTTTCTTGTTGCTACCTACACATATGGCTCACTAAGAGAAGAAAACTCTCACTTACGAAACTGTTCTGTCTTTCTCACTTTCAGGTATGGACCAAACCTGCATCTGCAGCAGCTGAGAGAATTATAAAGTTTACTGTCCTATAATAAGAGTGGGTGGCCCATCAGAAAACCATATGACTGACTTAAGTCTCCTCTAATCTGATCGATAATGTTTACTAGATCGCAGAAGGAAAATTCACCTTCTGACTTAGTTTCCATGCCTTTCCCATAATTTCTGCATGTAAATATTAGGTAGTACCAAGGCAAAGAAATTCTGAACATTGCACTTGTAATATACTTTTAACATACTTCACCTTGCATCTCAAAAAAAAGAAAGTTTTGCAAATCAACATTAGCATCTCCTACCCAAACTCAGGGTTTGATTTCTCCCCTTAGTGACACTGCTCTTCATAATACCATCATCATTTACAGTTGAAATGGTTTCATTCAACAGAAATTAACTTACATGGAGCATACCACAACACAGGCATGTTCAAAGAACACTGTTGCAGTGAAAAACTTGTTTCAAGTCTTGTAAAAAACCTAATTCTTTTAAGAGGCTGTATTTAATTTTTATTCTGTTTTATGTTGATGTGGCTGTAAAAGAGATGCCAAAGAGAAGACATGTAATGGAAAACGAGATGGGGAGACTGATTATCTAGTTAAAAAAAAAAATCGCAGAATCATCTCAGGTGAGACAGTCTTCTGATCACAGCTGTCATACAGTAAGCACAAAGAAAGATCAGTTGACTGTATGAGATAGGTGCCTTTACAAAGAAAGAGATTAGTAGCAAGATTCACATCTAAATGTGACAGAGAAGGAATTAGATGCAACCTCTCGTTGACCATCAGCTAAGCAGAAACAGTCCAGGCAGTTCAGAATTCGGTTTCCAACCACATATATTACACTTACTAAGATCCTTGAGGGAAGGAGGAGAAGAGGAGGGAAGAGCGGGGAGAGGGATGAGAGGGAAAGTATCCCTTAAAACAAAATTATTCCCTTTTCCAGCCTGGGATTATATTGTTGCTTATTTGTATCTGTCAAGCATAGGCTTTTGTATTTATTTTTGCCCTCCTCCCCAGATGAGAAGCTTCTGTCACTAAAAAGTGAGAACATAAGCACAAAAAAAAATCCCTAATCAAACACATCTGATGCAGAGAGAGTCTTTCCTCATCCTACTTGAATATACTTCCAGCCAGCCGGACACAGAGGTTTGAAGATTAATGACAGCAAACACTTGCAAGCCAGGCTGAGATCAAATAAACCCATTCCTCAGCCTCCGTTATTCATCCCCTACAAGAGAGGCAAGTGCTGAGGGGCACATAAAGGTCTGTAGGCATGTGAAAAGAGGCCATAGCTGCTGATCACACAGCAAGTACTCGACTAACCAGGTATTCCCATGCACAACTGTTTGGGACTGTAATGCTTAAAAATTAGACTGAGACGTGAATGGATGGGGAGGGTAATATGTAAGAATGAAGTCTGGACGTAGAAAAAAATAGCGAAAAGAAGACTGAGGTGTAGAGATTTCTTTTCAGAGAAGCCCCAGAACAGCAGTAAGGGTTTATGGAAAACACAACTCACATAATAAAGAAGAAAACATTGTTTAAAATTGATCAAAGGAGGCTCCTCTAAAACCTTCTTGGAGATCATCAGAAAAACAGTGGAAAACTGAAAAATTTTGAATCAAAGATGAAAGAGATTAATCAAGCCCAGTGAATTTAAAGAAGCAGAAGAGCAACACTTCTGAGCTCTGCTGCGATACTCGCTCTCAAAAATAGGGAGAGCACTACTGGAACCTGAAATCCACACAAGGAAAAAAAACCAAGAAATGGAGAAATTATTGTAGCAAGGAGAAGCTTGGAACTTCAGGGTATTATGCTCACTATTTGAAAGGGAAGAAATTAGAGATTATAAGGAAAAGGGAAGATCCTACATCTACAGGTACTTACAGTTTGATGGAGGGAGAGAAAGACTAAACAGGCCCTAAGAAGACAAGGACAGGGAGGAGTCCTATTTTGCTAATGGTAAGTTGGCTACATCAGAACTTCAAAAAAACTTTTAAAACTATATCCCACAGAGGGGATACAGATGAAAACAGGAAAAAGTATCTGGGTTATCCTAAAAGATAAATACATTAACTCTGTGCAGACTGGGATTTGCAGTATTAGTAGAGAATTTCTTTTTATTGGTCTAATTTTTTCCTCTACCTCCCTCTTGTCCTTCTTCTTTACTTCTTTCCTTCTTCCTTCTGAGATACATTAAAGGGAAAAAACGGAGACATAAGATTAGAAACAAGAGTACCTAAAGCAAGGACTAAGAAAGGATTTACCATTCCAAGCAAGAGGTAAAGATGACAAAGAAAAAAAAAAAAGCAGAGTCTGGCTATGCATTTTTACCCCCTGTGATTCATTAACTTTATGCCGTCCAGCTTCCTGATAGTTGGAGCCAGTATGCTTGCTGTATGGAATTTTGTCTTGTAGGATGGGAGAACAGTGAATATGAAACTGACAACTCTTAAAAAGTTCCAATTTTACCTTAAATAGAAATATTAAAAACATCTCAAAGCTTGCATTCTACATATGATCCCTAGCTATAGGGAACAACGTGACATTGACAGATGAGAAACACCAAGATAACATAAATTAGCAAAATTTGATTGCAACTGTTGCATGAAGATCACGTTGTCTTAAAATGCCTTTCAGAATGAACACTGGGAATTATGGATAGGTTCAAATAAACTTTGATTATGTCAAAAGCAATTTTACGGCTCCTTTAATATTCCTATTATAAAGTTTTTACTTTCCTTCTAAAGAATACAAAATAGACTTGACTTTGCTCCAATTCTGAGGGACACTAAGCCTCTGAATCTCGTGCATCTTTAATAGACTCTAAAAGACTGGTGTTGCAACATTCTAAATCCACATCCATCTTAATTAAGCAGTTTGATTACTAATTTCTTGGTAAACCTGTAACTTCATCAGGTGATTTTGTGCTTAGAACCAATTCCTTATATAGCAGCGTACATGAACAAATGCAAAAAAGCAATATGTTGTAATATTTAAGGAAATGAAACTTACTTCCGAAGTTTGCCTTCAACCATCCATTTATCTCTCCTTAAGTTTGACATATAATCAATGTTTTTATCAATTTCACTGTCAAAGATGAAAATAATCCATTAACTGTGAACTTAAGTATCTTTTTCTGACAGACATTTACGTATAGACACTTTCCCCTCACATATCTGTCTTGGAGAAATCGTTAAAATTCAAAATAAATCATTTTAAAGCTAGGAAATCACAATACTAGGAATGCCAATGCAGCACAACTGCTGTACCTACGTCAGTCTTTATCCACAGTATCACCTCAGCTTTCTTTCCACAAGAAGCACGGCATTCAACATTTCTTTTCATAGTTCTAGTTCAGTGTCAAGCCTCAAAATGTCTTTGCCACAAAGCATGTAGCCCTGTGCTGAAAAAACAGTTACCACTGGCACATCTGAGGTATTCTGCCTAGGATCCCTGGGGTCTACAATCCAGCATTCACTTTTCAATGAAGAAGCTGAAGAACCAAAAAAAGGGGCTTTGGTACAGTCACCATCTTCAAGCGCACTTCCGAGACAGTCTGGCCTCACTAATTCAGCAGATTACAGTTGTTTCTATGATCAAAACATAGAAACTGAAGTTCTGACTGATCATTTCTACAAATCGGACTTAACAAGTCATCTGCTTACTAGTCATCTACCTTAGTCATCTGCAACAAGAGGAAGTTTCTTCCTATGATGAATTTGATTGATACACATGAACTTTCTTGAACAGCTGATGCACAGCACTTGCACCACCCACTTCTGCTATTTTTCAGCTTTGGAAAACCTGAAGCATCTCTTCCATTCCTGCCTTACACAACCCCAGTCAACTTTTGCAGCACAGTATACCAAATCCAGCAGAACACACCAGAAAACAAAGCAGCACTCAATTAGGCGATAAAAGACTTTGCCAGAGGAAGTCATTCTGTGGAAGAACAGGCATCCCAGAAACTGGCATTTCCTAACTTTTTATTGCACATTGGTGGCTTTTGACAAGTTGTTGAACATAGGGGAGATTTAAAATTATGAAATGCTATACACTACTGACCACAAATGCAATATACACTTTCTTGAATTATTACAATGATACATCAAGCTTGCCACCTCACCTTATGACCCTACTTTAAGTATTTGGACAACAAACATCTTCAAAAACAAAAGGAAAGAAGGGAAAACAGTGTACTGCAGAAGTCTCAAACAACTCTTCTAAATTATTCCCTAGAATACCTAGTAAATTTCTTTGTAATCAACCTCATCTTTTATTCCAAAAATTGCTAGAGAAATTTTGGTTCAAGCTTTGAAAACAAAATTACAGACCAAACATGGAAAAGTTCTACTCTTCCATTGTATCAACAGTACATAAAGGTAAGAAGCAGTAACTCAACCAATTTCAGCTTTCATTATAAGAAGAACATCAGTAGTCCTCCTGTAACAGAACACAGTGAATACACAGCATTTCTGAACTACAACATTTTCGTAATTTTATTTTTACACACCTGTTTGGGAAAAATCTTACCTTACTACACTTTTGCTGCACGCTAACTCATTGACCAGAAAAGCAAGTACTGATGCTTTCTGAGCTGGAGAATGTGCCTGAAAAGCTTTTGTCTTCAAGCTCTGTGTCAGCTCTGTTTGCCCACAGTGAGCCTCCATGAAAATCTGCAGAATCTCAGACACATTATCTCGATTGATACCAACATTCAGTAAGTGTTCCCCAAGAATAGTTTTAGCCTAGAAAGAACAAAGACATTTCAAACAGTCATGTTTAAAAAATACTGTTTTCCTTCGTAGGCTATATTACTGTTTATAGATGATGGTATGGGTTTGTTTGCATTTTTACATAAGGACTTAAACATGATTAATCTTTGAAACTATTCAAATGTAAATCTTAAATACAGTAACAAATTAGAATGTCTTCATCTCTCAAGTCTTTAAAAAAAGAGGTAATAATAATTAAATGGATTACATGTAAAAATGCATGGTCCAACTGAAACTTGATGAATACTGCTTTGTACAATGATGCTATGTAGCGCTCTAGAGTAGAAGAAAGCTGTATTAGCTTGAAAAAGAAGACCAGTAAGAAAGAGAGTCATGAAAGAACTGGGATTTTGATGAAGTGACCTAAACAGCCGACCTTAGGGAAAGAAATGGCAAGATTCACTGAAAATTTAACATGAGGGTAAGAATGCAATTGAATAGAGAGAAAGGAGTTAAAAGACATGGCCACAGATGTGACAGTGCCTTACGAAAGGTCCAAATAAAAATGGGATGTGTGTTTGTGTGTAGAGAAAATGCACAGAAATATATCACTTCTGGAAAACAGGAAGGCTGATGGGACACAAAATTTGGAGTAACATCAGTAATATAGACACTGAAGAAATTAATTAGGAAAGAGAATGGAAACCCATATGATAGAGGTGCCAGAGATGCATTATGAAGAATGCATTCATATATACAGGGTATTTAGTATGGATTTTTTCCATTTTTTCTTTTTACCTTGTATCCTGTACCAAGTCCTGGATCACACACAGCTGCAGAGACAAGTTTCACAAGCAAGTCCTGTACTTCTCCCATGCTGTCCCCTATGTTGAGCAAACCCTCTTGAAGAACACTCAGGGAGGGAACATCTACGGTCACATCAAAGCCAAGAACTTTACCAAAGTTACGCAGGAACTGCACTACCATGAGACAATCCGAAAACGTGCTTCCATCAAGAACGAGGCCTGGGATGCGAGGCAGCTCTGGGAAAGGCTGGAAAGTAAAGACAAAATGTAAAAGATGCAGTAGCATATGGCAAAAGAAAACTTTTTTGATACCAGCTGGGAAGATTGATTGACACTTCCTTCTGACCTACAGCATGACAATGCTGGAAGGTACAGGCAATAGGGAACCTGCACCCCTTGTCCATTCAGTGCCACAACACGTTTAACTCTTCACAAATTATAGGAGGCAAGAGATTACGAAATACTTCCTTTTTGGCCAGGAGACACTATCAGGATCTATTCTGAGCCAAACTACTGTAAAAGGTGGTGTAAAATTATTTAAGGGAAAAAGGGAAGGGGTTTCTCTGGAACAGAGACTTTGAACCCGAGCTTTGTCAAGTCCTTGAGGGCAAGAACTAAGAACTTGGAAGACTGGGAGAGTCATTTTTTTTGAGCAACAGCTTGTAAGAGCTCTCTAGATGACTATCTAGTGCCTGTGTACTGAGACATGATGCATATACCCAACATAAAAATAACTCAAGTAAAGAATTTTTTGAAGCTATCATGCTCTTTAGGAAGCAGGCCTCTTTTAAACAAAAGGCTTTTAATTAACTGAACATATGCTACTGTGTAGTGTTCTAGTATCTTGTATTTGTACACATTTCAAATAGTTCTCTAATTACCTCGATTAAAACTTGAATGCTTTGAGTGTGGCTGAAAGAAAAAAGTTAATGACAGAATTAAAAAATACACAAACAAGAAGCAAGAAAATAAGTTTATGTTGCTGTGATTACCTTCTGGTCTGCTAAGCACATATCTTCATTAGGCTTCTTTAGCTCCTTTGCCATTTCTAATTCCAATCTTCGCTGTTCCAGCTTACGTTCTTTATTTAATCTTTTTTCATCACGTTTCTCTTGTTTTAGCCGCTCTTTTTCCTTAAGGGAATTAAAAGGGAAAAAAATAAACCCCACATATGAAACTTAAAAAGGAACAATCTAAGAACTTGAAAAGCACTATTTCTGTAACCTCAATAATCACCACATCAATTAAAGAACCTGCATTAAAGCAAAGGGGAGAGGAAAACTAGAACAAAATCACTGAATTTGTAAAATCATCTAAGATCCACTTTTTTCTCTCCTGTCCACACAGACATGGGTCTTAAGTACATTTGCACTGAAAAATTCTTTGAAGTACCATTTCAGAAAGATGGCTGAGTGAAAATACGGCAAATAATTGCCATGCAAGGCATCTGATTTTGAAAGGTCTGCTTACACACCAGGATCATTAATCTGCACCTGCTACAGCAGAGACCACTCAAGAAACCTCTCTGAACAATATATGGTTTAAAAAGTCCCAGAATACATAAACTAGATATGAATACCTTATAAAACACAACCAATCTGTTCAAACACAGGTAGCTGTGTTCTGGCCTTGAACTACCATGCACTTTGCATGCAACCTGAAACTGAACAGTCCTTCATGTCTTATCTGCACAACAAGAACACAGGGATCATCAAGTGAGAAGCCAAGCATGTATTATTTGTCTCTTCAACACCCTCTACAGTGGAGTCACACCAATACTACGCTAACTCTGTCTGTAACACGCCAAAACTGACTCTGAACCTGGAGCTCCCATGGCCTTTCCCAGCCCTGGTGCCAGGGGTTCTGCTGCCACATGTTCAACACCAATCCATTGTTCTGAGGACACAATTCCCTACACACCTCTGTGCAACCAATATTGAGTGTAAAATGTATGGAATCTGCCACATATCAATACCAGCTCTTCAGGGCACAGAACTGTGCATATAAACAAACACACGTATGTGTGTGTGTGAGCCACCACTTAAGAACCTGATACAATACAAAGTTGAACACACTGTATGTGCTTTTCACCCATGGACACAAGGGCTAAAGAACCAAGCCAAGCTGCTTCCCATTACTCAGAACCACTCCCTACTATTCTGTTATTTTAAGAGGTCATTCTAGTCTCTTCCTTTTTTCTATCATACCGTATTTTGCAACAATGAGAGTATGGGCAATACTAAGTCAGGGCTCAGCTGCATTTGCAGGTCAATATTAACCACTGACTTCGCTGCAGAGTTCTGGCAGGCCCCATGACTTTTTATTCTTCTTTTTGATTCTATACAGAGTATTACCAGACCACTGGGGACATCTGTGGATAACCACTGTGAGTGCACAGAGATCATGACTTCTACTACTACAGTCTTTAGTGGATTTTATGCAAGATCGCGTTTCACACTGGACACAAAAAACACGTTTGGACCAGTAAATTTACACTGGCAGAAAAGAAAGCAGTGACATTCAGAACTACCCACCTACCCACCTCCTTGCTGCTCTACAGCTGTGTAAGGAGGAGGACACATTCTTTTTGAACGTTTCCCTGAAATTTGGCTCAAACCGCCACAGCATCCTCTGTACTGCCAATGCAGGCTCTCTTTATCTATGCTGAGTTCCTAAGGGACATCTTGTATGGAAAAATCTCTAACTTGACTTTAAAATGGAAAATACGGTCTGATTTGTTTTTTGAAAATGGTTTATTGCTTTTTATCTTAGCCTATGTCAATGTCTCAAGACCAACTGGCATTTCCTACAACTTGTTTTTGCCAATTCAAAACACTCTATGACAGAAAAAAACAAGAGATGTGGCAAGACAGTTACTTACAGTTATGATTAAAACCGAAAACTTTAACTGCACTAAGTTTCATAAATCTATTTAAAGTCTACTTCTACTGGTTGAAATAAACACTGTGCTATTTCTATTAGAGTAAGGATATAATTACAGCACTGGATCAGACTAAATGACCACTTAGCCTGGTATCCTGATTTCCAACAGAGGAATGGGTGCTTAGGGTATCATCTTCCTCTATTTCCTTGCACTGAAGTATTATTCAGTTCTTCTTGGTTTTGGTCAGTCACTTTTATTGAAATTTGTAAATACATCCTAGAGAAAAGTTTTAACAATTTCCTTAACAACTACTTGCTGTATTGATGGTTATCTTATTTCAGTATCTTAGTTATCTGTACTTTACTTACAAAAGTCTCGGGATGCCGACATAAAAATGTCTCAGGATATAAAAAAATACATAAAAAGTAAAACAAACAATAAGTTAGTAATTATGGGGTTTGTGTATTTTACTTGTTTCCTCTCAAAAACACCCAGAACTCTCAAAACTGGGCAATCTGTGCCAGTGTTTAACCATCTCTCTCCAAGTAAAACAGTTTAGGTTTGAACAGAATTTCCCGTATTTCAATTTGTGCCTAACGCTTCTTGTCCTACTGATGAAATGTACACAAATTATACATAACGTACAAAGACACTGCTCTTCTACAAATGACTGCAGAATGAAACCATGAAAACTTCAAACTTTCAGAGTTTAATACTCACCTCTGCTTTTTTACGTGCTTCCATGGCTTTCATAAGCATCATATGTTGTCTTCTCCGTTCTCGTTCCTATTGAAGCAGGTAATATTAGAACAAAACTAAGCCACATTTTCAAATCAGTAAAAAAGCCAAGGAACAAATTTAGCATTAATAGACAAGTCACAGTAAATACTAAATACAGGACAAGAATGGCCAAGTCTGTGCATGTTTTAGTTCAGGTTTAGAAAGCAAATACAAGAACAATCAAAAGCAAAAAGGTAAAGCAATGAACATGGAGACAGTGTAAAAAAGAAGCATACAGATTTACTTATGGTCAGTTGTGATGCTCCTTCATAAGCTGGCAGAACAAACAGCATAATGGTTGGCTGGAACAGGTCAGTTACCTTACATCTGCTATGACGGAACTTGCAATTTACTTCTTCAATAGCCAATTCAGCAGAAATTTTAAACTGGTCTTTTTCAAACATTGCAAGTATTAACATTTTTGTAACCAAGCAACAAATTAACATCATTAACTTTATCAGCTCTAGATCAGCTTTAATCAAGTCAGTGGTTGTGCATATAGGTACGCAACAACGCTTGCATTTACTGATGCCTGTCCCTCAGTAAATTATGTCAGTAGCTTCAAATGCATTAAGGAGCACTATTCAAGGGCACTAAGTACAGGGGTTTTGCCTTAACAGCTGTAGAGCACATCTTGGCCCCCGTAAAGGCTCCAGGAATTTTATCATCTAATTTGGTGAGGCGAGGATTACATTCTAATGTTTCATTGTATACTTATAACATTACTCATTTACCACCAACTGAAAGCTAATTTCCTCAGTATCTTAAAATAGGAAGACATCATCCTGATTTCTAAAACAGGTTAATTCAAACTGTATTTAAAATGTCTGGATTCATTCCCAGTAAATGGGACAAGGCTTGCAAAAATCATCTAAGTGACTACCTATTAATTTTGCATCAATCCCCGATTTTTTACTAGTCAGTTTTTTACTGGGACATCAGTAACACAGATCCCTGGTTAAAAACCACATTTAGTTATTGCCACATTCAATTTATACACATGTTCAAGACATGTCTTTTTTTCCTTAACAGACAAGACAAGCAGATGTATGCAATGCACTGTGCTGTAAAGCCATGCAGCAGTATGTAATATGACAGCAGCCAGTGCTACATTTTATGCATTGCTATGACAACCATATCACAACCAAATCACAATGCGGTGTTAGATGTACAAAAATAAACATACCCATACCATATCTAGTCTATGCCTCTCCAACTCCTGGTAGAAAGAGTTGGCACAACATTATGAAACAGAAATCACAAAGTCATAAAACCACTTTATAATCCCCCAAAAGACCCCAATACCAAAGCAAAGCAAAAAATCATAAGGTGAAATAAAATCTGTGCAGGAATCAAACCCAGAAGTTTAAAAAGGGCATATTTTGAGGATTCCACCCCCCAAAAAAAC
This sequence comes from Machaerirhynchus nigripectus, assembly GCA_013397975.1. Classification (NCBI taxonomy): domain Eukaryota; kingdom Metazoa; phylum Chordata; class Aves; order Passeriformes; family Dicruridae; genus Machaerirhynchus; species Machaerirhynchus nigripectus. The sequence continues at coordinate 161,241 of VZRQ01007687.1, read as the reverse complement.
TTAAAAGTAGTAGCTCACAATTGGCATTCTGTCTGTTTGGTCAACCAAACATATACCAACCTGGTGCTTCAGAAGAACAGCCTGCTGCCTTCTCATCTCTTTCTCCTTCAACAGAAGAACAAAAGTGTATTTATAACATGAATCAAAATTTACTTACCAAATTGCACAGTTCTGCCACACTAAAACAGCACATCTGAGTTAAATTCTAACTTCTCTGACCCGCATGAACAGAGCACAGAGAAGTACACAGAGTATACAATGACAGTAAGTCTGGTGAGTTGGGAGTTCCATGTTAGAACATACCTAGAATGCCAAAGCAGCAACAGAATGACATACATATATATATATATATATATAAACACACAACCCCTGTATTTTCCAGTATTTGTAAGAGAGTTCTGTAGTCTTGTATGGATTACAGTCTTTTCTAGAAAAGACTATGCTTGCTGAGAAACAACATCGTTTTTTATTACAGTGTGCTTAAAAGAATATTGTGAATAATGTTACTGCACGAACATTTTGTTAGGCAAACCAGGTGTTGTGTAAGCAAAACTCATGGTAACGGCACATTAAAAAGTACTGTCTCTATATGTTTGTGTGTGTGTGTGTCACAAACGCTTCTGCATATGCTTCATGCCTTTTTATAACCATATGTACATGTTACTATATGCTGTCTCTATGTACAGCTTCATTATCGATGAACTGTGTCCCAAATGTATTGCTTTTATACATCAACATACATTATGTACAGTAACACAGTTCTTGTTTTTGGAGCTCCTCCAAACTAACCTTTATTCGTTTTTCCGCTTCCAATAATTTGGCATTTGCTGCTTCTTCCTTCTTCTTCTTTTTTGCCTGTGCATGCAAAACAGAGCACACAACAGCACCATCACAACTTGAAAATAATCTGACTAGAAACAAAGTTATGTACCTTTAAAAGTTAAGAACATCATCACTTATTCTGTACATTTCAAGAAATCTCTGATGCAGCTTTCATGATCAATCAATTCGCATTTCAGTTACTTTATAAAAATTAAACCAGAATTTCAAGTCCCACTCAAAATTGCTTCACCTGGCTATTTTAAGAAAGCAAGTACACACAGAAACAATATAAACAGCAAAGAGATAACTGTTAGTTTTTCTGTCAGTGGAGACTTGAAAACTAGAAATCTATCTTTGCTAGTACACTAGCAAAGCTGTAGAGTATACTCCAGTATAGACATAGTATTTTAAAACCCACTGCGCTTCATACAGAGCAGAGCATGATACTGTTTTAACATCCTGTTACAGCAAACTTGTTCTCTAACAAAGGAATTGCTCTGTTGTTAACTGAAGTACACGCAAGACTGTTCTCGTAGAAAACTGTGAGCCCAAGTGAGTATTTGTAAGATTAGGGATCACAGTTAATGCCGATCTTTAAAGAAAAATATTTTAAGACACATTTTTGAACTGGCCTTCGGAAATCCAGGTTGCTAGAGCTGTTATATTTAGTTATGTTTCTAACTACATGTGTGACTATTAAAATACAACATTCTTTAAAATGGCAACAGAAAAGTTACATTTGAGCCATTATTTTTACCTCTAAAATTTGCTGAGCTCGAAGTTCTTTCTCCATTCTAATTTGCTGGATTCGCTTAATTTTTTCCTACAAGGATAACAAAGTTATTTCTCTTAAAAAATATATTAGGAAAATTTACTTTTACACCTGAAAAATGACGAAGTTTATACATAGTTTTTTGTTATTGAGTTTCACCCAATTTAGACAACTGTTACCATAGAACAAGATATGGTTAGAATTTTTACTACTATTAGAAGATGTCTGGTATAAACCTGAAGGAAGCCACACCTAGTTATGCATAGGTACTCATGTTTAAGTTGTCAAAGTTTTTTATTATTTTTTTTAACAGCTTCAAGAGGGCCAGAATAATGACCAAGTAAGCACACTAGAGCATTCAAATTCCAGCTGACAATGGTGGAGCTAGGTAGGAATTAACAGAAGAGTGAGCTTGAAATACATGATGTTTTGAAGGGATCTCCGTGAACAAGAAATAGCGAGATCTGTCAAAGCATTGTTTGTGCCTCTGCTCTTGCAGCCTCTCTCAGGAGATTGCCATCCCAAGGGCAGCACAAAGAGCTGAGCTCAGCAAAACCCAAAGCACATGCTCTCTCAGCCAGTAACACTCACCCACGTGCAACCGGGGTAACATGCTCAGTTAAGTACACTTCAGTTTCTCCAGATTTTTAAAGCACTCAGGTAATTGATGCTATTTTTGGAAGCCTTAATATGTTGTTTAGGGGATGGAATTGTATAGATGCTGTAACAAAAGAAGTAACTGGAACAGGAATCATGGGTAGTACAATACATTTAAGGACATTTCATCGTGGTGAGAAGAAAATGATCAAGTTATACACTCCACAAATGGATGCTGGGCAACTAATTTTTTCTTTTTCGTGAATTAGTTCCTAAAATCTAAACAAAGTCTTATTATTACATTGATTAAGAAATGTAATCATTGCAAACACTGGGATTATTTCACATTACCTTAGCTGCATAGGTCTGTCTGTTAAATTACCTATTAAAAATTCACTAGTACATTATTTAAGATTTTATTATCTCAAAAGAGCTGGCTGAGCCACAGTGACTAGGAAGGACCATTCTGAAGAGAAGTGCATACATCCAGCCAGACTTGCTGTAAAGTTTTAATAGCAAAACCCAGACCATGGAAAAGACCTGCAAGCTGGGAGGCCTAGATCAGAAGCTTGAAAAGGAGCTCAATGATCTTCTCTGGAACAACAGATGTTTTCCCAACAGTGAGGGTAAAGCCCATCTGTACAGAATATATTGTTTTCTTGTGAGCTGGCCTGAGACTCTAGAACATGGACCACTCTAAAATTTTACTCTCTGGAGAACACATAATGATGCATATACTTTATCGAAAAACAACTAAAACCAAAACCAAGCCCCTAAGAAAAGATAACCTAAAATCTTTACAGTAAAGGAGCAATCACAGATAAGAAAGACATACAAAATTTTCTGACAAATAGAGCTCCAATACAAGAAGTCTTACAAACTCCAGGCAAATCTTACCAGCTCCTTAAACTACTGAGAAGTACAATGTAATACAACCTTATCAAGCAAATTAATTCAGAGGCCTTGTTCAGACCGTGCTGATCTTTTTTCACCATGTGAAGCTCACAGCATGGACCTTAAATCTCTATTCTGCCCGCTCATACTTTAAAACAAAACAGTACAAAAGTTGAAAGCATGTACTACATCCTCTCAACTCCATAAAGGTTAGAGTTAATGCAGAACAAACTTTTCAGCAGAGATCACAATAAAGAACTATCTCAGAGAAGTACTCTGCACATTGAAATCATAAAAATTTTATCAGGTTACACATCAGAAAGGAATATGGTTATGACGAAGTGTGGATTTGATGTACTTGACAATTAAAAAGTTCCTGCTTCCTGGACCCCTCATAATGTAAGGGCCACTTGAAAATCATAGTGTCCTCCTTGTCTTTAACAAGTATGGGTTGTCTTGAGAAGTGGACACATCGAAACTGTCACGATCTACAGAAGTTCAGACTAGCTGAGGTTGGGAGGGAACTCTGGAAGTCATCTTGTCCACACATCCCTGCCCTAGAAGGGTCACCTAGAACCAGTTACCCAGGATCACGTCCAGGCTGCTGTTGAAAATCTATGTGGAAGGCTCCACAGCCTCCCTGGGCCACCTGCTCCAATTCTCAGTTTACCATCTTGACGAAGTGTTTCCCAACATTCAGAAGGAACCTCCTGTCACTGGACACTTCTGAGAGGAGTCACCTCTTTGCAGCCTCCCTTCAGGTCCTTAGCTATATTAGCAAGATCCTCCTGAGCCTCTTCTTCTCCTGGCTGAACAGTCCCAGCTCTGTCACCCTTTTCTACTGTAACTCATAGACGGTAGAGTGACCACTCCTAGCTCACTGTCTTCTACACTGACCACTTTCTTAATGGAAAAATTTAAACAGTTACCAACAAGAATTAATTGTTATCTCTTACGGGGATATTTAAGGTAGTCTGCAGTAACATCAATTTTTGGTTTGCTACTTAAAAAAATAAAAGTATGTCAGGATTTACTATCTGGATTTCAAAGATGAGAAAGGGTTTCATATTTTTATTGGCTTGTTTAACACCTCAAGATGCCATAAAATCATAGAGTATGCTGAGTTGGAAGGGACCCATCAGGATCATCAATCCAACTCCTGGCCCTGCACAGGACACCCCAACAATCCCACCCTGTGCCTGAGAGTGTTGTCCAAACATTCCTGGAGCTCTGGCAGCCTTGGGGCCGCAACCATTCCCTGGGGAGACTGTCAGTGTCTGAGCACCCTCTGGGTTGGTCAATCTCTTCTTGATATCTAGCCTAAACCTCCCGACTCAGCTCCAGTTATTCCCTCAAGTCCTGTCAATGGTCACAGAGAGCAGAGAGCAGAGCTGCCCCTCCAATGCCCCTCCTGAATACGCTGAAGACCACAGTGAGTCTTCCCTTCAGTCTCTTCTTCCCCAGGCTGAACAAACCAAGTGCCCTCAGCTGCTCCTCTCAAGACTTCCCCTCCAGTCCCATCCTCATGGCCGTCTTTGGATAGCCTCTAATGGTTTAATGTCCTTTTTATATTGCGGTGCCCAAAACTGTCCCCAGGATTCAAGGTGAGGCTACTGCAGTGCAGAGCACAGTGGGACAAGCCCCTCCTTGCCTGGCCAGTGATGCTGGGCCCAATGCCCTCCAGGGCAAAGATGTCCCTCCTGGATGCCAGGGCACTGCTGACTGATACCCAGCTTGCCATCAATCAGGACTCCCAGGTCCCTTCCTGCAGCTGCTCTTCAGCCCCTCATTTCCCGATTTATACACAATCAGGATTGTCATTAATGTATTTGAAAAAACTCTTTTCCACTGTCCCCCACATTTCTGGCAGCTCCAACTTCAATTGAACTTTGGCCACATGAATTTTCTCCCTACAGTGGCAAGCAGCATCTCTGTCTTCTTCCCATGTCACCCATGTCACTTACAGGCAAACTATTACTAGTACTTTTTTTAAGCATTGGGATGCTGAGATCATATACAGACATTGAGATACTGGAGCATGTGCAGAAGAAGGGCAACAGAGCTGGGGAAGGCGCTGGAGCACCAGGAACAGCTGAGGGAGCTCGGAAAGGGGCTCAGCTCGGAAAAAAGGAGGCTCAGGGGGACCTTCTTACTTTATTAAACTCCCTGAACAGGAGGGTGAAGCCAGGTGGGGGGTTAGGCTCTGCTCCCAGGGAACAAGAGACAGCACAAGAGGAAACAGCCTCAAATTGTACACAGGGAGGTTTCACTTGGATATTAGGTAACATTTCTTCATGGAAAGGGTTGTCTAGCCCTAGCACAGGCTGCCCAGGGCAGCGATGGAGTCACTGTCCCTGGTGGGATTTGAAAGCCATGCTGATACAGCACCTGGGCACATGAGTTAGTGGTAGATTTAATGGAGTTTAGAATTCTAAGTAACACACACTGTGTGCTCTTTAAAATTAGATTTAAAACATACACTTTGTAATCAGCATACTTAGTAATTCATTAAATATTTGAAATACAGCTAACTGAATGATTTAAAACCTAATTTAAAGAGCTATTTAGCAATTGCATAGTTTACCTGTTGCTTCATTATCTTTATCTGCTCCTTTTGCTTTCGCTTTTCTTCAGCTGCCATAATAGCTAACAAACAAAAGCAAACAGTATCAGCAGAGGTAACTTTTTATTAACACTTTTCAAAATATTCCGCTAACATGCACTAATTTCCACAAGTAATACTTACCTTGCTGTTTTTTCGCTTCTTTAGCAGCTCGTGCTTGTTCCTGCTTCTGAAGCTTTCTCAGTAGCTTTATTTGTGCTGCTTGCCTAGCTATTTCTGTTACAAAAAGAAAATATTAGGTTCATAAAAACAGTGCTGTCCAACAATAAAGATATAGCTTGTGTTCCAGGCATTTGCATGACATAAAGATAGAGCAAACAGAGGATTTGTTTTGCACACACTGATTTTTACAAAATTTTTCTATCAGCTATCATTAATGCCATGTCATGTATCAGTAGCTACATCAACAGTGCAAATGAATATGGATACTTTATCTCATTCCATGCCTCACCATGGACAGGGACACCTTCCACTAAACCAGACTCCTCCAAGCCCCATCCAACCTGACACAGAATACTTACAGGGATGAGGAGTCCACAATCTCTCCGAGCCACCTGTACCAGGGCCTCAAGACCTTGGGAGTAAAGAATTTTTTCCTAATATCTAACATAAACCTGCCCTCCTTCAGCCTAAGGCCATTCCTCTTTGTCAGATCACTCCAGGTCTTGTGAAAAGTCCATCGCCAGCTTTCTTGGAAGGGTCTCTGAGGCTTCCTCAGAGCCTTCTCTTCTCCAGGCTGAACTACACCAGCTCTCTCAGCCTGTCTTCGTAGGAGAGGTTATTATCATTATTAATAACACACAGTATTAACAAAACTGAGCTGTTATGTCAGTGAAGAAAAGCTCCAAACTAAATGCTCTTTAAATGACACCAGGCAAAAGACTGATCAGCAGTCAGCTTTAGTGAAGGGTTAGTAGAAGATTTCTTTACAAATCAGCATTGGAACCTGTAAAAGCAACTGCAAATTTAAATCCCAAAATGTGAAGATGATGTTAAGCATTCTGGAAAATTCGAGGTTTTGCTAACAGCAAGGAACTCTGGAAGAGCCCTGCAAAACCCTGGGATTGGCTCAGTTTTTTAGAGCAGGGTGCTAGTAACACCAAGGTCGTTGCGTTCAACTCCCACACAGGCCGTTCACGTGAGAGCTGGACTTGATGATCCTTGTGGGTCCCTTCCAACTCAGAATATTCTGTGACAATGTGAAAACAGTGGGCAAAGATAGCAGAGGAGCTTCCTCATATACTAAATGTAAGCTAATACACCCAGAAAAGAAATACTGAAATTAGAGGACACGTAAGAGGATCAAAGGGATGGAACTACTGCTTTTTGAGAAAAAACTGAAAACATCTGTGCTGTTCAGTTTGGAGAGAAGACTAAGGACAGAGAGAATCAAGGTGTGCAAAATCATCAAGGTGGTGGATAACAAACTGGAACACTGTTATTCTCCAACCCCTGGAATAATGCAATTACGGACCAACCACTGACAGTAACAGAACATCTTTTGTTAAAAATGACAATGTCCCAGTACTTAGCAGACTTCTGGAACTTGTTGCCACGTGAGGCCGGTAGAAAAAACATTGTGAAGAGGTTAAAAAACAAAGAACAGGCTAATTCATGGGCAACAGTTTAATAAACAGAAAATAAATGGAATAAGAAAAAAATGTGCTCTACAACATCACTCATTAAATATCTCAGCATGCCAGGGTTCATATACAAGGAAAAACTAATCAAGAAGGGGTAAGGTTCACACAGTTTCTCCAAACAGCATCTCCTATGGCTACTAAGGCAGATAGAGCTCTGCTCTCATTGAACCCCTGGCCGAGCCACTGAGACATTTCTTATGTTTTCACAAGGACAAAAAAAGCAGCAAGGAAGATATGAACATATGCAATATCAAAAATTATACATTCTAAATGTTTTTGTATATAGAGACCATAGGTTTTGTTCTATTTAATAAGTGCTACACTATGTAGAGGGAAAAAAGACGTTTGAGAGTCCTCTTAAGTATTTCTCCTCCACCCCTTGCTGACCAATAGAGGGAAAGACACAAAATGAAGCAAAATGGCTCAGTGAGAGGGCTTATCTTTTCCCACTGATGAGACTTCCAGAATCAGTTACTGTGTCTCAGCATAACTACACAGCCTCTCAGCAAATGCTAGATGCTTCATTACACTACGTAAAAATGCTACATTATGCAAAATACAAAGCTGCTACCCAAACACATCCATACTTGGCACATGAAAGAACACTTAAGTTAAATGTCTTGACTCATGGGCTGTAAATTTTTTTCATATTGAATTAGATACATCCCAAAAACATGATACAGCTATGGACTACAGAACTGATACTCAAAACGATGTACCTTACAGTTATTTAAAACCAACTTTTGATACACACTAGTACTTGATACCATGAAAGTTCTACTGCCAATGTTGCTACTAATTATTCAAATTAACACGCATTGAAATCTTGTCACTATCAGGGATTTCATACAAAAAAGCGTTTTCCCTGGAACAGCCAAGCACTTCACAGAAATGCTAATTTCAGTGGGTTTTAATTTCAGTCTCTAGATTCACTGCTGTTTGAGCTGATACAGAGGAAAATGAAGATCTGTTGATTTTGGCTATTAAAGACTTCACTGATCACCGGTTTTTGGATGTCAGGTTTTTTAGGTTTTATACACTGAAATAAAGTAATGACAGAGTAAGCTTTTAGACCTTTACACGTCTTTACACATGCACTTCCTTCTTTAAAACCTATATACATGTACTGATTTTCAAAAAGTCTTCAAATAAGAGCATGTAAAAAAACATCCAAAATAAAATGCTGTATACTAATTGCCTAGTGAGACAAATCACTCTCCTACAGAAAAAACATGAACTCTTTATGTACTGATACCCTCTCTTTGTGAAAATTTAAAGACGGTTCTCACCTTGAGCCTGGAGCTTTCTCAAAAGCTTTGTGTCAGCATTCTCCAGAAATTCACTGCTTCCAACATTCGGAGGTCGGCCTTTGCGGCGTCTCGTTCTTGACTCCTCTCTGGAGTGCTGTCTGTCTGGATTTGGTGGACGTCCTCTACGCCCTTCCATAGCTCTGATACGGGGAATGACTTCCTCTTCCTTCAGAAGACACCACTGCACACCCTTTTAATTGACACATTTCACAGAGAGGTATTACAAACACAGATTAAAAAAAAAAAAAAGAAATCTAAGATGAGAACATGAACAGCAAGAGATTCTTTCCCCCCCTCCAAGTAAGTTATAGATATAAAATATGCAAGTGTTGTGATGTACTATTTGGGCAGGACAATTTCTTGATGATGCACAAAAGCTAAATATTGAGAGGCTATCACTAAGAATTTCTGTAAATTGTATCACTAGGAAAGATTTTGAAGACTATTAACTCATACACGAAGTTTTTACGTAGTAGATACGCCATTCCCATGTAATTTTTAATTATTTCTCATCAAATCAAATTGTTCAACCCTTTCTAAAAGACAAAACAGATTCTTCCTTATTATGTAAACTCAACAACAACTATTCTGCTTTCACATAATCCATTGCTGGACATGAATGAGAAAATGTGTCAAGCTATGAGGTGCTGTGCTTCAACAGAGAATGTTTACAGAAATTCTGGCATACGTAATAAGCAAAGGCAGTAATGTATTTTCAAATATTGTTTTTGAGTGCTGTAGAGCTCAAGAACTGAGCCAAAAAAACACAGTTGCATTTTAATTTTCAAGTTTTAGTTACTACAATTGAGTTCTCCCCTCATTCACTGCAAAACAATTTCTGCACCAACTTGAATCAATCAAAAGTAACTTCTAAGCATCCATGTATCTAAACTAAAGTTACGTTAACTATATCCTCTAACCAAACAAAGCATGCACTATAGTCTTTTGTGGCATCATGAAAGCAGATTTTGAAATACTTTGTTAATAAAAATACCCAAACTAATCCTCACTAAGAAATAGCTTTACTTTAACTGATTACTAAAAAGTAGAGTTTATTGCATCTACTGAGCAGAAAAGGAGCACAGTCTACGTGGTCCTGTTTAATTGAACACCAGTATTTCAAAATTTTACCGTATTTTACCATTTCCCCAAGTTTTTGAGAAATGCAGGGAAAAAACTGCAAGCTAAGTATCCTTCAGGACTTCTTCATAACTTGCCTTAAAAAGGTTTGTAAAAAATTTTGAAAATGTCTGCTAAAGCAAGAAGTAAAGTTGGTAACTTTAAAAAGTCATTAAATATCAGTTCAGAAAAACTATATTTAGAATGCTGTACTTTTCACATTTATATGTACATAAATCAAAAATTCATATGTACTAAAATCAAATTTACTGTACCACAACATAAATGATTTTTGCTTATACTGGTAACTTGTCTTTTAATTATTTCTGCCATTCTTCACAATTACAAAGGTTTTGCATAACTTCAGCAAAAGAAATGGCAGTTTGCTAACGAGACATTCAGATTTCAAGGGAGTTACCAGTATCTACAAAGACAGTTCCTAAAGTCTGATTCATTCCCAGTTAAGACCATCCCCAGAGTACAAGTCACATTTGGTTTGCACACATTCCAAAGGGCTTTTTTATTAGTCATGTTCTGAAAATGCACTGTCCAGAACCATGACCACATCATTAATGTGTACCACATCATCATGCATCAGCCCTCAGGACTTTTTAATCCAAAATATTTACCTCTACCACTTGACTAGAAGTTAATTCTTTTACTGTCTTTAAGAGTACTACTTAGGTGTAACTTTTGTTTCTCTGCCTAGTACTTGAATTGCAGTTTATCACAGGTTCAGCTTATAGAGGTAGATTGAATATTTGTACTTGCTACCTACACCAACTTCCAAGCTAGAAAATCTCATCTCCTAAAATGTACATGCCAGGGGAGGCAAAACAGAAATCAAAGAAAAGGAGGAGAAGCAGCCATAGTTCAAAAAGTACCTTAGAACAGCAATGGAGATTGCTCTTGCTCTGTATTTGTATTTTCTGCAGTTAATGATACTAACAATAATAAATATGCACCAAAGAAAAGTAAGAGGTCTACCAGATCATTAGTACCAGAGACCATGTTGGATACTACATTTTCCTAATGCTGCCTAAAAAGGACACTAGAGGCCATCAAATGAAGTGAATAATGTTCATTAAGCAAAAGGACCACGTCCTTCAAGGGATGGGAGAAGACTGTTTAATGTCCTGTCAAAGGACATTGTGGATACACAAGTTTAAGAGAGGACAAGACAAAAATAGTTCAGAACAAAGCAATTAAGGGTTAAGCAAGAGTTGACCGACCATCTATATTTTCTGCTCAAACATCTTTTAAAATCTAACCCAAAATACATTTCTATTAAAGGAATGTACGGTCCGATACTCTGTTCTTGACTTTCCAAAGATAAAATATAGGGGTTATGTGCCCTAACATAGGAGAATCATGGGCTTCCATAAAACTGAAGCTTTGCTACTCAAATATTAGAGAAAAAATGGGAATAATACTGTGAAATACTGTGGTTTATTGTTCAAACTAATCAAAATAATAACTTTATTCAATTTCTCCCCTTCAAACATCTACCATGTACCGCAATACTGTGCTGCAACCAGGACATTTGCCAAAAAGACACCAGACAACTATGCATGAAAGCAGCATCAAGCTCAAATCCTGTTAATCAAGCTAATGAACAAAACCATAGGCACTTTTCAAGAAGCAAAAATCCACTTTAATTTCAGATTAGATTTGTGGGGAAAAGTTAACAACATAGCTTTCCGAACTGAATTGAAGAACTCAGAATAGGACAAAGACTGCTGTACATATTATTTAAACTCATGAGGACCCATGTCCATTCCATCACCCCAAATCACATTCGCACTAATCTTTCTAAATCACAGCAGTTTAAAGCTTCCAGGTCCAGTCACTGAATTTTCACATTTGCCAAACCTCAAACATTCTTCTAATCCTACTCCTTCACGGCCCAGTTCTGCCAGATATGTTTCTGTTACAGCATTCAAACACTGCTTTGAATAACCCATAATATTTGGTAGTTTGCGTATCACAAGAGAGAAACGCAGGCACTATCAGAAGCAGGTAATCCATGTAGTTTTGGCTTGCTGTAGGTAAACCTTTAATATAAATGATTCAGCCTTAGTATCATTTTCTTTGCATCTTGTTCCATGTTAGAGCTGTGTGAAAAACTTACCCCAGCACATGCTGCATGTCTCAAAAGGTGACAGAAATATATAACAAAGGAAGGGAAGAATAACAACAAAAGGCTACTCAGCATAATTGGAATTACCACAAAAGCAGAAATAGAATTTCTGGAATTACCGCCAGACATCCATGAACATATGATTATCATACATTATTTTGAATCTGGATGATTCAAAAAACTTCAGTAAAAAGGGTGCAAGCTCTTTTTATAAAGTATCAGTACCACATACTGTTTTACTAGGCATATATTATCAGCCTGAGTGTAGCTCCACTGTTTTGTAACTTCTCATTCACACATAAAATGTAAACACATCTTAGCACATCTGACACAGCTGCCCTCAGTTTCTTTTCCTAATAAGAAAACTTTGTCTACCCAATTCTCAGTGGAACCTATCAAAAACCACATCAGTACAAAGTACAGTGATGATATGTACAGCAAACTAATGTTCACATCGCCAGTCCTGCCTGTAGAAATCTGCCCCTCACACTGCCTTCATTCTCAAGTTTTATAGATCACAGGGCAAACTGAAAATCAACTGAAGGGAGAAGACAGACACAACTAAAGAAGGGGACAAGACTAATGAAGTAATACAGGCAAGAGACACAAAAAAGGGAACAGTGCAAAAAGAGCAGATACCCTGCCATTACATTACACCACAGTAAAACTAATTGTTTCAGTCAAGACATGCACGTACATAATGAAGTTCATAACTACAGGAACTTGCAACTGTTGCTTTCTGAAGGCCAAACATGAAGCAAGTTTAGCAGTATTTTACCCTGTAAGCCAGGAAGCACCACCTGGAAGTAGCTGCTTACCATGAATTCAGTCTTTAATGCTTTTAAATTTATACCACACAAACATTACATATTTCTACAAGGTATCACAAGAATGTAAGGCTTAACTCGAGCCTGAACTCAAGACAGTTGAAAGCTAGTCATATGTTCAGAACACTTAGCTTTTAAAGAAGCAAATACCTTCACTGACAGAAGTCCAAAAATTTTCGTGCACATTCTGAAGAAATGGCAACATGGCCAAAATACAGTAACACAGCATGGCACAAACATAGTAACAATTTCCTTAAAATTTTGGGTTTGCTTATCCTTGTGTGGTTTATCTACACAATGTCTAACAATTTTACCACTGTAAAGCATGACCGGTACAGTTCGGCATCCCCCTCTGTAGAAGTGTCACGCTTCAGGATGCTCAGACAGTACTCTTGATACAGGAGACACTAGTATATAAACATGCAATGTACATGTATCTACAAACACACACATATATACACACATATACTATGCACAGGAACGCATGAACAGAGTGGGACTTAACATGTACACATAAATTACTATTGATATGAGGTTGTATACAATAAAAGAAGAAACAAAGTTTTAAGTCAGAAATACCTGAATGATCATACCTAAGATAAAATACGTAGCTCCAAGTTTTCAAACTAGACCAACCCAGGCTCATAGCTAATCGTTAAAGCATGCCGAACTCCTGAACCCTCTGAGCAAAGCCACTGAAGGGAGTGGTTTTCAACACAGCCCAGGATCAAGCTCTCCGCATCTCAATCTAACTACTGTTAAAAACACGTGCAGCTTTTAGAAATAATTAGCTAAAAACAGGTATTGCTTCAGATTGTAGCAAAAATTACTTCACCTAAACTTAAGTTAATGCTCCTTGGATCAAAAACTTTACTTTTTAAAAAGTGGATACCTGCGGTCCATCTCTGGCTTCATAGAAGTCACCCACTCCTATTTTTGCACTGAAGCTGAAATTGTCCCTTGAGATATCCATTATTCCATTTCTGCTGAGATACTGAAAAAATCACATATTTTTCCACTTCAGCTTGTAAATAATTACAACCCAGCTTTGATGTACAGCTAACTTTGTGAGTGTAACGTTTTGCATATTCTGTCAAAGGGATACACATTTATAAGACATCAAATCAGTAACAGAATGAGATACATTACACCTCACATCACAGAAAATAAGTATCTCTATTGGAGAGGAAAAAATGATGTATTTTAATTGCAAGCATGCTTACTAGCATTAGAATGCAGAAGTTAAAAATGAATGTACCTTTACTACTTCAGGATACTGTCTCAGCTTCTTTCCACAAGGTGCAAAATATGCTACTTCTCCTTGAAGACGACCACCGAAGTTTCTTATTCGAGTTTCTCTTTGCCAGCTAGAGTAATATGAAATAGTTGCATACAACAATACACTTTTAAAAAAAACAAGTAATTTGTGTCAATTTAAGAATTCCACCAAAAAAATTGAAGAGGAAAATATGACTAGAGTCTCATAAATCAAACAGACCAAATCAGAAGATTTTATCATGTTGATTGTCCAAACTGACTAAATATATGAATTTATTTACATCAAGTGACTTACATATTACCAGATTTTAAACGGCTTAGAACTATACTTCAGGGAGTTATCTGCAGTCTATATTAGCTCAGATCTAGCCATCGGGATTAATTTCCAAAGCAAAACAGCTAAGAGATGGGTCATGTTGCAAAAGAGTGAATTTATTGCACAAAAATTAACACATGAAATATGCTGACACTTTTTAAAGAGATCCACAGTCACTGGGACTGGGAGTCAGAAATCTAAATTGTTGAAGCCCTTTCCTTATTATTCAGCCTCAAAAGTTTTTAAACTCATTTCTTTACCAACTGATTTTTGAAGGCATTATCTCCCTTTAAGGAAAGTCAAGTATATCCATAACATACCCATAATTGAGAGGAACACGCAGCTCCCGTTCATCTGCTACCCTTCGTCTTTTTGAAATACCTAAAATAGAATTTCTGATTAATACCTAACAGAACTTACAAAAGAAAACATGTTCCTAAAATGTACTTTTTATGTTTATATCCCCAAAACAAAGGAGAATTGTTGTTTTGTTCCCACCATTAAGTACCTCAATTACCAAGAAAATGAATGTAAGTGTTCTCCTTCTGAAATACATTTTAAGTTTCCTGTAACCTCTTTCTCTGAAATTGTAAATGGAAAACCTAACTACCCCATACTTAGCTGCTTGTCATGTTTAGTGCTCTCAAATACCGCTAATTTAATTCCTTGCATGCCTGTTTTTCTAGAGAAGACCACATAATAATTTTTTTCAGTAAAGAAGACTCAAATGAAAACACACTTAAAAGATCCACACATTCTAACAGGTTGAGTCCGTGTATATTATGCAGTCAAATGCCAAATGCAGAAAATTTTCAGAACTACTTCAGCTTTTCCAAGTTCAAAGAGATGTTGTTTTGGGTGCTTGTCAAGCAACTGAATCAACGGTATCCCAGAGACGGATGGGGTTTTTTCGTGTGAAAGGCTGATCCTTTCCTCAGGCCTTACTGACAGCCGCAGGACATGAACTATGTCTGCAGACCAACTTTTGGAAGACACGCTTCTAAAAAAGGTAGTTTGGAGCTTCTGTCAAGAATGTGACACATCTCTTCCCTGGAAACAGACACGAGTGAGTACCATTATCAGACTGACCCCCTGGCATTTGCTCCAGCCTCTTACAGCCAGGAGCATCACACAGCACCACAGCATCGGCTGCCAAGCAAGGTGCCAGCAGTTCCTTCCAGATGATGTGAAGAGTCCCCTAGAAAAAGCACCAAGGAAATGCCTGTGCTCAGATGCCAAACTTTAGACACAGGTCTGCACTCTTAACCTAACATGACTGACTACTACATTATTTTGAATGGTCACAGTGCAGGGAGGGAGGCTGCTTTTCCAAATATAAGTGAAGTGAAAAGTCCAGTGCAAAACAGATACAGAGAAGAGACCACAAGACCCCTTCAGTGGCTGACCAACTCTGGGTAAAAGGTTCACAAGAACATTCTTGTTGTATTATGTTGTATTCTTATTAGGTGATTCTTAGGTGTAGTATTATTGCACCTAAAGCAAGGACATAAAACTTATTTATTCTACCTCCTACTCCTGTAAACAGAAGTATCTGCTAGCACGTTTTTTCAAAGCATTACAAATCAACACAGATTCCTGAGGAAAAAAATTAACTTTTTAATTTACCCATTTGGATTACTCCTAATCCAAATGAAATCTTGTATAAACTGTACAATTAACAAGCCTGTTTTTGGGATAAATATTGGATAGATCACATTATACTGTTTCAAAGCTAATGCCCTTGTATGACATGGAATGAAGCTCCTATTCCACTGAATCCAAATATAAAAACCTATTTATAAGCCGATGTCCCCATTTAAAAATCTGCTTACATGCATGGTAATAAACATCAAGTCTCTAATTCAAAGTAGGAAATATGTGATTTCATTTCATTGTTATCATGCAAATTAAGACGTGTGACTTTCAAAAATGCATTCTTTACTGTATTCATAGTAATTACTGAATCTTACAGATTAGGTCAACAAATGAAGGATTATGAGCACTGTATAGTATCAGGCAAATGCTAAATGTACTTTCCATGAACTTTTTAAAAATAAGTCCTTGCACATAGTCCATAAATTCTACTGAGAATTTTGAAAGCATTATAAGAAAATTATATTCTAACAAAATATGGTTACTAAGTTTGTGGAGGAAGGGGCAAAAACAGAAGGTTCAGAAAGCAAACTAGAACATAGAGAAATAAGAAGTAAGAATAACTAGTTTAGAATAAAAAGGAAAATTCTGAAGACTAAATAATGAACAGTTTTAACCCAATAAATATCAGCTCTGGATATTTAATTCTATCTTCTCTCAAATAATTACATGAGTCAAGATGTCCTGGTCTAAGTGTAATGTTCTAGTCTGGAGAACTTGCAATTTGGTGGACAGATCTTAATGACTGCTGCAAACACTCGTGAAAAGATCACAGAGTCACCCAACAGCCAAAGCCAGAAGGGACATCAAAAGTCACCTGCTCCAACCTTCCTTGGGAAAGGAAGCTTTGCCAAGACTATCTCGCACCCTGACCGACTGGCATCTGAAAACCTCAAGTGAGGGGGACTCTGCCACATCTCTGGGGCAGCTGTTCAGTGAATCACTGTTCTTACAGTAAAAAACTTCTAGAGCTGTCACTTGATATCAGCACCTGGACTATTTTTGTAACTTTTGTACTTTTACAACACATGGACCTTAGATATCACATGGTAGTATAACAGAAGACAGTGAGATACCACAGTGTGTACTTGGTGTGAGGGTGGAGGGTCCTGTCCCGAGAAACACCGCAGGCTGGGACTCAGGACATAAGGCAGCTGGTGCCGAGCTGGGCGTCTTTGCTACTTGGAGATTAAGCGGGGTGGAATGAGCTGTAAGACCAATGGAAGAGCTCTTCACAGAGGATGAAGTTTTATTCAGTTTCAGCGGAGTTTTTTCTCCTTCAGTGTCGGTATCCGATTCATCTTGGTCTTTATCATCCTCATCATCTTCTTCCTCAGACGCTTCAGTATCTGACTCAGAATTACTGTCAGACTCTGTTAAAAAAAAGTGTAGCAAAAGACACATTATGACTTAGAAACTACTGGCAAGTACACTAAAGTTGTAACACTTGCAAAGTGTTTTATCTTATTATATATGCTTTTTTAATAACATCTCTTGAGTATAAATAGGAGGTTCTAATTAACTACCTAAACTGCTAAATTACTACAAATACGACAGCATTAAGTAAGTCTGCATGATAATATGCTGTTCTTTTGAATGAAAAGAGATGAGTGACAGAAGCTGCAGTATTTCAAGACTGTTCACCCCAGAATGAGCTACTGTTAAATCATCCCCTGTTAGCCAGGCAGTGGCTGGGCAGTACCCCAGGAAGGGCTTTTCACAGGGTGTGAAACCCATCGTGAAGAGGAAGCAAACAACAGAACTGGATACTGGCTGAAAAGTGTCAGAGTCAAAAGTATGGCAATCTGGGCAAAGGAAGAGTTAGAATCCAGGACAGCCAGGGTAAGGAACAAGGAGAGTGAGATACAATCCTGAGACAAAAAGATTAGTACAGAGTATGTGGATGAGAGGGGGAAGAGAATGACGAAGGTGGAGGCTGGACACAAGGGATATTACCACACGGGAGAAAGGAGTGACTGAATACAGCCGACTCTTTAAAACAAGCCTTGCCATTCCAAATTGCATAGCCTGGTCTGCAGCCCTTAGAACTGTCCAATTACTTGCTCATGGACTACAGTGCTCCTGAATGAGGCATAGAAACATGCTTTTCTTACCACTCTTGACAAATTGAAGGCCCTTGTTTAGTCCCTCTCTGGTTAGGAAACCTGTTTTGCAGCTGGGCTCTGTCTGCCAGAATTATTAACTGTCAATCAGCCTTAATGTCAATCCCTTCCTGAGCACTTTGTCACATCAAGCTGCAGGCTGGGTGACTAATGTGGAAGGCAGGTCTCCAATAGCCTTTCCAAAAGGCTATGGAGCCACCTTACCCGGACAGCTGATCGAGTATCAGAACACCCCAAACATGATTTTGGATATGATACGATGGAGAATGGGGACATGTGCTAATTTCAAGGATATGTGTAGAACACTGAGTGGGCCATGCTGGCCCAGTATTTCCTGCCCCTATTTTAAAATATGGTGGGAAATGCATGTTTTCAAAATGTAAAAAATTAAGTTTCTGCTTTTCCTAGTAAAAAGGTTCAACCACCTGATTGGCTATCATCAGAATCATCATCTTCATCGTCCTCATCTTCATCTTCATCATCGTCGTCATCATCATTTGAGTCGTCAGAGTCTTTACTGCTGAGGGCATCAGAGTCTACCCCTCTGAACTGCTCCACCACCAGTTTTGCAGAATGAAGGCGGTGTTGTGGTTTTACTGCATTTACTGCATTATTGCTGACTGCTTTATCCTTTCCTGAACCAGGTAACACAGGAGAGGTAGAGGGCATAACAGCTGTCCGGTTACCAGTTGTCTTTTTCCCACATGCACTCAAGTTTATTGGCAATGAAAAGGGGGCACTACTAGAAATGGCTACACTTTCATTGATCTTGGTCTGGGGTTTCGGTTTCGTAGTGAGTGCAAGAGGAGCCTCCTGGATGACGCTCTGAATAACTCCATTGGGTTGGTGATTACCTAAAAGTGCATTTGTCAGGAATGGGTTAGAATGGTTGTTTTCCAAAGATGTGAGTTTTTGATGAGCTGGTGAACTAGATGTCGGTTTGGGGCTTGACAAAGCTGCGATAACCTTCTTCAGGTTCTTAGACGATTCTTGTTTCTTTAGCTGTGCTGCTGGGAATGCCTGTTTATATTGTTCCTAAAGAAATAAGAAGACAGAGGAATAAAATATGGAGGTGTTTGTTTGGCTTTCTTTGGTATTCAGGCAGGTGAACCCTAGGAAATTTTAAACATCTGTGAAGCTATTTTTAGAAAGTCAAAAGCAGATACTAGCTACAACAGAAGAGATGAGTAACTACTAGTTACACAAGTCCTGCATGATTTTCACTGTAAATCAAGTAGGGAAAGACTAATTGAACTCAAGATGAAGTTGATCCAAGTTATGTAGGGAAGCTTTCTCATCTGCTACAATGCTCTAGACAGAGACTTTCATAAAGGTATTAATCATTCTGAAAAAGCCATTTTTAGAAAGATACTTACTACTCTTGTGTACCAGCACTGGAAAACCTCTCCTTATTACTTAATCCAGCATATAAAAATCCCATTAGTGAATGTACAGCTACTTTTAATAATTCGTTCACTTTGAAGCACAAGGTAAATACAACACACTAATGGCCACAATACTAGAAAACCAATAGAGGACTTTTGGTGTAGAAAAATTTTATTTAAAAAAATGAGGGAAAAGGTATTACTCAGAAATGCTGTGATATGTTAATTGTTTAACTGGAAAAGTAGTACTTGAAAGTTCTTCACTTAAAACTTAGTCAGTAATGGCTAAGAAATGCGTGTCAAGCTTACAGTCTCTTTAGTCTAAAGACTCTTCCAAAGGAAAAAACCCCACATCATCTCCAATAGGAAATGTAATAAAATGGATAAAGATGGTAAAGTTTAAAATCAATTTTTTAAAATTAAGTCAAACACAATACATTCTTGGAAGTTACTAACATTTAAAACTGAATACAAAATTATGAAGAGCTCTGAAATAAATATTCACACAGTGCATAGCTTCAGTAAAAGTTTTAGAGAAATCAAACTACTAAATGTGCGATCTATCACCAACTTAAGAGTAGTAACCTAAATTTGAAAGCAGAAGCCTCTTTCAATAGCAAAGATGTATGTTTTCATAATTGTAATTTATTTAGCTACTCCTGATAAGTGAGAAACTTACTTGAATTTTACCAAGTAAGGGGTAATTGGAAAGGAAAAACAGTTTTTATCTTCCAGCCTAGCAATAAAAATGAAGTATTTTTCAGTCCTCACGGAGGGCCTGTGAGTTAGCTGTGAATCACAATTCAGTTTACTACTCCCCAATACTACTTAGTTTAAAACAAAATTTGAAAATAATAAAATAGTAATAGTAATTATAAAAATGACAGTTGACTTGGGAAAGGTATCTTTGTATACCCTAAGCCTCTGTGTTTGTAAAATGCTAGATATTTATTCTCTTCTAATCCCCATTCAATTCTCATTGAATAAAAAATTCACCAGCAGTCACCATAATCACTATTAACGAAACAAATAAACTGGGGATCTAAAAATTTTAGAAGCCACAGAACTGTTAAGACAGACACATAAACCTGTTGTACAGTCCTGACCAGTAAAAAGGAAGATAAATTGAGGGAGGATGCTGAGGCCCTGGCACAGGTTGCCCAGAGCAGCTGTGGCTGCCCCATCCCTGGCAGTATCCAAGGCCAGGCTGGATGGGGCTTGGAGCCATCTGGGATAGTGGAAGGTGTCCCAGCTCATGGCAGGGGGTGGGATGGAATAGAGCTTTCAGGTCCCTTCCAACCCAGACCATTCTTTGATTCTAAAAAAACCTACTGAAATGGCCATACTGGGTTTTTACACCTATCAATGCATGAATACCTGTCTTTAAAGAGCACACGAAACTCAACATTACACTGACCTTTTTTTTTTTTTAAATAGCTTTCAGCTTCTTTCTTTAAAATCGTGGTTAAAACAGGTGATTTCAACTACTTTGACTTAAAACTATCCAACTTGAAAGAAAGCGAAGCTATGCTTACATACTAGATATGTGAAATATTAAATCAGCACTTTGACCGAAACTAGAAGCATAGGAAAAATATCCAGGCCACACAATTTACCCATGAGCACTTTTCTTATTTTGATATTGATTTTAGGTGCACATTGTCCTTAAGAGATGCATGACCCACACAATCTAGTTCATTTACACCACTCAGAAATCCAGATCAACTCCAAGAACACATAAACCCCCATGATTATGAAAATATTTATATAATTATAATTTTAACAGACTATATTTTAAAAAGCCTGATGGCACAGAAAAAGATGACATGGGTTACAAATAATCAAAAACTTCACTCACCCGTTTTGATCTAACATCGCTGGTCAAAGTGATAGATTCTTCAGAGGTATTTTTATTCCCTGCTTTGAGTAGATCAGGGGAAGGAACTATGAGTTTTAAATAGGTATCCTTTTTGGCTTGATGTACCAAAGACAAAGGTTTCACATTAGGAACCAATCCCGTAGACTGTATTACACTTGTGTGTTTGTTCACAGATTCCTCCTTTGCCTGAGAGCTTTGAAAAATAAACGGAAGCTGCTGTGACAAAACCTGAGGCTGCTTCTGCTGGGACTGGAATGATGAGTGAGTCTGGGAATCAGACACAAGAGGTATCTGCTGGTGTGTTCTTTTTTCTTGAGACTTTTCCTGTGATTTCTGTCCATCAGTTTTCGTATCTGTTACACCACTATGCATTAGCACCTGCAAAATATTTATTTTTGACTGTTCATTATGTAAAAGATCCTTTTAAAAAGACTTAAACATATGATCAGTCTCCATGAAACAATTACACTAGCCTTGGCAGAGGATTAACAATAATAATTTTTAAATCAGTCTTGTAATATATTTATTGTTCACTTTGGGTTTTTTCCCCCAGATAATTTCAGCATGTGAAGACAACGTTTACTAGAGATGGAGTATTAAACCATGGTTGTTCTTCAATGTATTTCTGACTGTAAACCTATCAGGATACCAAAGATTCCAATCTTCTTGTTCTACTACTAGGGAAAGTAACCACTCTACTAGGAAAAAAGCAACTGCCAAAGCAATACCCATAATGACTATTTTCAATTCACCACCTGCACACAGTACTTAATTTCTTCGTATTTCTTACTTTGCAACAGAAATAATAGTCTACCAACTGTAGACTCCTAGCCTGTAAAGAACAGCAATACACAGACATTCATGCACACAAAAGAAGCAAAAAACCCCTCCCAAAAAACCCACAAACAGAAAACCCTGAAGCAAACCTAAAAAGAGTATTCTTAGCTTTTATTAATGTGCAGTTAAATAATTGTTGATTATTTGTTCACAGATATGAGTAGGTCAATTTGCCACAAACGGCTTGCAGCAACAAGACTGTGAGCAGCAGAGTGAGGTGTTATACCTTGTTCTTGCTTTTGTGATGTGCTTCATTTTCGGAATCAGATTCATCATCTTCACTCTCTTCAGCGCTCTGGTCCTCCTCCTCTTCATCCTCCTCTAGGTCATCAGAGTCACTACTGCTTATACCTTCACTTGAGGTGTCTGAAGAGGAGCCTGAATCACTGTCGCTGTTACTAGAGCTTTCCACTGCTTTTTTTCTGGGCTTCTACCGGGAAGATAAATTCTCTGTTAATACTTCAGTTTTCATCTGTTATATAAGCTTATTATTACACATAATCTTTGAAACAAAGAAGAATGAGACTTTGGAGTAAAGTGATCTGCAATCCTTAAAGAGAAAGTGCTTCACAAGATGATGAAAACTAAAAACTGATCACCAAGTTCCACTGAAATATTTTTCTGACCACTGCTGACATCACTACATCACAAAGCAAAACGCCAAATTTAGGCCTAGAGCATTGACCTAGAATTTGGGTCTAGTAAACCTCCACAGAACATGCTGATTCTAAAAAAAAATCATACCCAAAACCTGTATTGCAAATTAGCGCAGAAAGAACAACAAATACTAGGTTTATCAAAGTTTCAGTGCCACATTCATTGAACTACATTTCTTAACTTTCAATTTCACAATATGAGCTGTACAGCAATGTACAGTTTTGAGGACTGAAAAGAGTATGTTCATCGAATTGCCTCTGGGATTTGCTTCTGAAAAATGGATGAAAATCTTCTGAAATACTCAGACAACTACACTATATTGAAATTTTTGTAAAGCACAAATTTGCAGACCAGAATGAGACAATAAAAGAAGCAACAAACAAGAATGTAGGAGAAAAGGAAAGGAGTAAAAAATCGCAGGAACCCTAAAATGCTGACAGTGCAAGACTACATTTTTCAGGCGCAATGGATGAGGAAAGTTAGCTTTCTGGGGAGCTAAGTAAACCAAACAAGAATTTCACAAACCCATCTGAAGGATGTACATGTGGACTCAATTGCTATGATGGTGGCTATGTAAAAGAGACATGGAAATATGTATTACTGCACTAAAGCGTACTGAATCATTAATGGGAGTTTGCAGACCTATATTGGGAGGTAGAGAAACATGTGAAACCAAGATTACAGATATCAAGTAGCAACAAGAGTTATGTACCATCTAAGCAGGGCATGTAAAGCCACTGAGGGGACCGTAAGGTTGAAACTAGTCCCAAGGAAGACAGATGCACAGCAAACAAGGTGACCGGAGGGCAAAATAATGCTGCAACCATTTTAAATAACAAGGCAGGAACATGAGAGAGAGTGCCTTAAAAATACAGGATTTCTAAACAAAACTTTCTCTGAAAGGTTACCTTTTGTATGTAAGAAATAAGTCACTGAGAGTGTACGAATTTAGCACAAGAAATCTATCTTTAACACCGTTATGCTCAACAGACGTAACGTGATACAAATATTTGGCACAGCTTTGAAGACCAGCCTTTGGACAGGTTTTGGTGTATCATTGTTATGTAAGCCCTTTGAATGATCAACTATACACTCTAGACAAAAGAAACCAGATGACAACTTAGAACTACAGCTCTGAGGATCAGATGCTTCTATCAACTTGGATGTTGTTTTTCCAACACTACAGGCAAAAAAAAATCATAGCATACAAGTTACTATCAGACTGCACTCTGCACTTTAGGATTCCCTAAAATGCTAGGACAACAGGACTAGAATTCAACCAGAAAGAAAACACTGCACAAAAAGTAGATTTTTAGATTTTCATCAACTGTAAAAACAGTTTGATATCAGCTTTGCCTTTTTCTTTTTTTCCTAAAAATAAATAAATCTTTTAACAATTTTTTTAGATACCATCCTCAAAAAGAAATTACAACTAAGGAGATGACTGAAGAAATCAGAAGATGAACACTAAAAAAACTAAAACCCTAAAGAAAAGAACCTTTAGAGAAGTATATTAAAATGTTTTAAAATAAGACATTCTTTAAGAAGAGGCAAGTGTTACACTTTGAAATTTAAAAACGTAACATCACTTGTACAAAGCCCAACACAAAATACTCCTATCTGCCTAATATAATATATATATAATAAATATATATATATATAAATATAATATATATATACTTAAACCTCAGCCTTCAGTTCCTGCTGTGGCTTCATTTTAACATACTGGAATACCGGGGGGCGGGCAATAATCATCCTCCTGTTGGGAGTTCTCATTTAGAATAATTTCTATATTTTGATACAAAAGGTTGCTCAAATCATTACACTGACAAATACCAATTACCTCATAAAAAGTTTCAGAGAAAAAGAAGTTATGAACATCAGCGTATCAAGTAAGATTAGGAACAACAAACTCCATTTCCGTATTAAAAAACTGACTACAGGAACTTAGGAAACAGACAACCTGGTATTTATCTGCATGAGACAGAGGACTTAAAAGTTAAGATACAGAACACAACATTCTTAAGAAAGGTACTTGTACATCAAATCCATCCTTCTGCACCAACTCCGTATTTAGTCAAGCAAAACTGGAGTTTGAAATCAGTTCCCACATTAAAAAAATCTATCAACAGTACCAAATTTATATCTAAAGATGAATGGTAACACAAAGGAGAAGATAACAATGCTGACAAACATCCCGATAGAAACTGGGTGGGAAAAAAACCCAGCAGGCAAAAAGAGGTAAAATTTTTCAGCGATACTCAAACTAGCAGGTTACTAGCTTAACCAGCTCAGTTTTCTGAATAAGCAAAGAGCCAAAAAGTACCTTTTGGGAAGGTATTTAGAGACATTAAAAGAGAGAAATTTATTTGGTATTCTGCCTAACTGTAGTAATAGTCAGAAATACAGAAACACCATCTGGAAAAAGCTTTACCTCTGCACCACAGGAAGAAAGCTAAATTTTGCATGTAGATACCCAGGATAAGCGCAGAATTTTAGAAAGAGCCATTTTTAGTATTTAAGCCTGAAAAAAGTCAAAGACTTCCCAAATACTTTTAACTAGCTTAGTACTTTCAAAGGCTGTCAACTGTTGAACCCATGAGGAATGTTTTAAAGGGAAAATATTCTTTCTTAATAATTTCCCTATTGTCCATATACTAAGCACTGTATATCACGACACAATTACAAATAACCATTTCAGTGCTAACCCCTGTTTTTATGCAGATACATCAAGCACCAGCTGTCCTTTGAAAATGCCAGCCTCTCACCTAAGAACATTCAGATTCAGCAGCTGAATGCAGTTCAGTAACAGAAAGAAAGCAAGAGGCCCAATTCACTCACAAAACAAAAATATAAATAGATATAAAGAAAGAAAAAGATTTTAGCCTAGATGGCTGTCAGTAGAGAATTACTCCCTTAGCTTCTATTCGGACAGTAATCACTTTTCCAGTATACCATTTTCTGTGTTTTGCTTAAGTAGTTTTGATTCCAAGAGTAGCAAAGTTCTAAGAGTGCTTAGGTCAATATATAAGGTTTACTAATTCACTAAGACTACTCATGTCTTTCATATTAGATGGCTAAGATTATTGCTGAAACACAGCAGTTAATAATAGTTCTTTCTTCTAATAAATAGAAAATGACTTCCAGAAAAGCACTTTTCTTTTAATGTCTAAAAATTTCATTTCGTTTTCGTAAGGTACATGAAAACACAATTAAATTCACAGAAATAATCTATAATGTTGTAACTGTAATACCAAGATATGTATATATACTGTCACATAATAATATCAAATCTTGGTGTTAAAAAAAATTATTAAAAAAATTAGATAAATTAAATAAAACAAGGGGTTGGATGCAAGTATTAACTTATTAACTAGTGAAATTAGCATTAATAGTAACTTTTGGTTCACAAGTATGTCAAAGAAACCCCAAACAATGAAAAAAATTCCAAAGACCAATACACACAAAAAACCCCTGCAGCAACAAGGGTACAGATCTTGCTCTAATAAATCAGAAGAACCCGAAACATTTTGTACTCAGAAAGAAGACCTAAAAATGCTCCTGTGTGCAGAACACTTATCGTGTGAATTTTTTTGTCCAAATCTTCCATTTCTTTCTGTGTAATTACCTTATCTTTGATTTTGTCAGCCCTGGTGTCCAAAAGCTGAACTTTGCTTTGCTCCTGGTTGTATTTGCGTCCTCCTGCTCCTGAGGTTACAGTTTTCACTGGTCCTGCTGATGCTGCAATGCTAGTGGAGAGCACGGATGTGCTGAGAGCTGAGACTGCAGTGGTACTGTTGCCATTCAGTGATCCATTTACACCTAAAGACGACAGATTTACAAAGTGACATTCAAAATAAATCTGAAGTAACGGATACTTTCTTTGAGATGCCCCAGTGACACTAACATTCCATAGACAGGTAACAAGATACTAGACTACTTAGAGGTTACTTGCCACATATCTTAAAATTCGTCATCAAAGTGTCACTCTGATTTGGAGTTATTTTAGTTTAAACATAAAGAGCACCCATTATTTAAAGGCCAAACACATACTTGGTTTATATTATCCTTACCTAACAGAACTACTTTTTATAGAACTGTTTGAGAATGGGAAGAATGACAAAAATAAAGCTCGAATTCCACATCTTCCTGCATGTGCAGAAGTTCAATATTATTATTTCCAAACAACTTCAGCCATTACCTTTGTCTGTATTGCTCCGACTACTTTTTCCTGTAGCTCTTGAGTGGAATGAAGCAGAATCATGACTCTGTGCAGGAGGACCAAACAGTGTGGGAATTCCCAAGAGTGGTGGGAAAAAAGCTGCCCCAGGACGAGAGTGCGTGTCTGCTGTTCGCCACCATTCTGAACCGCAAAGGGAATAAAAACAAACTTCAGTTGTTCTAATACTGTATTTAAGTATTTCAATAAGCATGTAACTGTGCATAATCCAGAGCAGATTTACTAAATCTAGAAATAAGAACAAAACATTTAGGAACTTCTCCATAACACACATTTCCTGCAGCAACTCTGGTCTTGAGTTATTAAAGCCATTCTGATAAAGATTTCAATGCAGTTTTATTTAAATGCATTCTGAAAATAAATATTTAATAGAAAGCGATGTGATGCTGATCCCTCCAGAATGAAACTGCTAGTCTTAAAAACTGAATCAGTATTCACAGACCACCCTTTAACATTTATTAATATCTCAGCAGTCTTCCTACATCAGAGCTATGAAGTAACACAATAGCTCTTGGTCACCTCTGCAATCTCAGTCTTTGAATACTCCAAGGCCTCCACCACAAAACCACACCCAAAGCTCTTCTCCATGAAAAGACTTATTAAATATAGGAATTTCCAGTTATCCAATGGTAACTCTACAGCCACTGCAAAAGGTTTCTATCCTTGAGTTTGACACTGCATCACAAAAAAAGCAGGCTCTATTTTTTTTCCTGTAACAACCCTATGCAAATGCCCTAGGTTCAACTGGTGACCCTGCTTCTAACTTCAGTATGAGTAATACCCATCTCTCAGACTGGGAGGTTGGCAGACAAGATAAAGATGAGACATGAGGAAGGGATGTCCTGGTTCCAGCCAGGACAGGGTTAATTTTTGCAGTAGTTGGGAGGGGGCATGGCCAAAACCCAGAGGTTATTCAAATAAATCTCACATCACTGGCAGGGGGCAGGGGAAAGAGACTCTCATCCAGGGAGAAGGGCTCTCTTCCCAGCTGGCACACTGTGGCAGAGGTCAGGAACTGTCTATTGTCAGAGGAGGGTTCTGTTTGATTAGTTTGTTTCTTATACACTCTGTCAGTACTGCTGCTGTTAATATTTGTTTTCTTATCTCATCTCTGTTTCCAGTAAATTGTTCTTATCTCAACCTAGGACCTCTGCCTTTAGTGCCTCCTATTCTCCTCTCCAGCCCTCTGTGAGGGTGGGGGTGGTGGTGAGGGGTAGGGGAGAAGTGAGTGGCAATGTGGTCTCAGTGGGAGCACTAAATTGGGGAGTACCATTCCTGAACCATGACAAGAGGGGAAAAAGAAACAACACAGCTAGATGAACCAGACCATAAAAATTACAGGGAAAATGTAAGCATAGCTGGAGCTGTGCTTACCTTAAGCAATAAGGAAACTGAATCTAATACAGAATGGGAAATAATGTGAAAAGGAAAATGAACAGGGGAAGTGACCAGAAAAAAGTAAATAGAGAAGCTATTTGAGCCGCTACACACATGGAAGGTTGGGCAAGGGCAGTACAGAAGAGAAGGAGGCACAGTACAGCAAGTCAGCATGTATTCATATGGTAGGACAAGGTAAGAACTTGTAATAGTAAAGATGATATACAAAAATCAAAGGACCAGAAATTCTGTAATTCTGGTAGAGGAAATCTCATAGGCATTTCAGAGCTAAACTTCAACTTTAGAGATAGCCTGAACACAAGGATGGAAAACTAATCACTGAATTCTGAGACTGTAAAAGCATACGTAACCACAAGAACAATGTAGTCCCTAATGGAGAGAAAAAGCAGGAAAAGACTGACATAAAAGAACACTAAATTCATTTGTGCCATGCTTTAATATAAAGAGCATCATGTCAAAAAGGACAGCAAGAGAAAGACCAAGCATTCCCTGTTTTCCAGGAGACTCACATTATCAGCAAAGGCCTCTGCACACTGACCAGGCTTCTGCTGGGCTTCTCCACAGAAACCATTAACTTGTTTGTTAATCCTACTTCTCCCTCTACAGGTTTTAAACATTATTACTTTGTCTGTGTATAAAAGGAATAATTCTGGAACAAGTTCTTGACTGCAGTAACTCATCCTATTAGGTGTTAGGAACACAAGGGCATTCACTAGGATTTTTCACTTATTAGCAGCTACAAGGCAACATAATGGCAATATGACATACACGGTGCAGGGTAATTCCTCTTCCTGATCTCAGAATTCTGGTTCAGGTGCCTTTTTTTCCTTCCTCCAAGACAAGAAGGGATTTGCACATCATTGATGCTAACTATTGCAGGTGATGTACAGAGTATTTCTCTAAACTTCTGACATGAGTTTAAAAGCATAGGGTTCCAGGTTTTACATTTGCTGAACTTAGTTCAAATGTCTTCAACATCACTTCATAAATTATCACAAAACAGACCCAAAAACAACCATAACCAACCCAAACCAAATTTGTGTATCTTCTTCCACAATGCTTTTCTCTCACAAACCACAGTGGTGATTCTTAATGATGCTGATGAGCAACATTGCATTGCAAGGTTTCAGAAGACTTTGAAGACCTTACAAGTTGAAAGATCCTTTGAGATTGTTCATCAGCTTTCTTCATCATACAGAAAGAGCAGGTAACTGTACACTATACTTGCACACTATTATGGCCTCGAAAGAAGACATACTTAAGTGTGTTATCTAAGCGATTACCTAATATATCTAGAAAAGAGAATCCATCCATTTTTAAATATGCACTTAAACACATGGAAAAAATAAAACAGACGAAAAATTGTAGAAGTCTTGTAATAATAAACTGAACTGTACTGACATTTCCCCTCTTTCTTACCTGATGAAAATACTAAGTCTGCCTAGCAATTAATTCTAGTACTTCCTTAGTTTTCCTACTTTAGTGTTTGCTCTTCAAGTTACTAATTTACCTTAAACACGCTCCACATAGCTAAATTCATATTAAATCTCCCTCCTTAACATTCTTGGCTTACTTTCAAATAGGTTAAAAATTTTTGAGCAGAGTTTTTGAAATTCTACTAACCACTGCGCAGATAATGATTGAAAGCATTATTCCAGAGGGCAACATAGATTTCAACAATGCTGGTCTCTTAGTAACAAAGAATGATAACTATGAATGCCTTTGTTAATATTAATGAACTTCATGGTACAATACAAGCTTCTCAAAAGAGCTAAAAAGGAATAAATACTTAAATAATACTTTAAAAAACAAAGTATCAATGTGTCAACCAGCAGAAATATAAACATAAACGTGGTATTTAAGGGCATTTCAGCTTACACACCAAATCTGAGAACCACTTGGGGTGACAGAAATTACAATGTATTTTCCTCCTTTCTCTGTTGTCCTTCAATCACTAAAGTAGTAGCAAAGTTTGCCTTCTACACGCCTCCCAAAACCAGTAGGTCTTCCCAACTTCTTGTATGCGTGACTCCTAACTACTTTTATGCGTGATTTCCTAGTACTGGTCTCTCAGTATAAAAAGCTGGAAAGCATGGAAATGACTGGAAATGGTTTATAAACACATAACTAAGATCACCCACTCCTATGATTGGTTTGAAAAACGAAAATCTTCATATGAATAGAGAAACAACAAAAATATCTGTTCATTTAAATGAAAAGCACTGCCTATCTCATTCAAGCAGTTGAAAAAAAGCCATTTTAATAACTCTGAACATGCTCTGAACATGGACGCATTCTTTAACTTTCCTTCATAAATCATAGTTAAAAAAAACTAGACTTAAAATAATATTATTTAAAAAAAGAAAAAGGTTTTTAAAAGGGATTGTAAAGAGGGATTTTTTTAAAAATAGAATTTTAAAAAGAGATTGCTGAGAAAGCTGATACATAATTGAGGCACAGATATATGATTAAATCTGAGGACTAAGAATATAATGAACATACACAGAGCATAGACCTACCAAGCTGTATTTTAAAAAGTATCAACCACATAGTAACTCTGAATGAGGCTTCCTTTAATGCAAGAACTACCAGGTGCTTGATGGTCTTTGAAATAAAATTATTTAGGTGCTCAAATACAACAGTTTCCTTTAATGTCTAATATCCAAAATCAATGCACTTGAAACTGTCTCTCTTTCAATGTCGTTTCTACTAAGTCCATTCCTTAAAAATAAAGGCAAAATTCCTTATCCAAACAATTCTCAAAATTATTCACTCATCTGTGTAATCCCTGTAAGACATACTGGAGGAAACACAATTTTGAAACATGAAAGTACTCAAGTTATGCTTAAGAAAATATCTCCCCCTCCCCTTTTTCCCTCCATATATTTTTGCTTTTACATTCTTCAGTAACCCTGAAAAACAGATGGTGGGGTTTTTCTGGCTTTTTTTTAAAGTTTTACTTCTGGCTTATTATCAGTCTTGTCTCTAAAAAACAGTTTAGCTAGTGCCTGGACTAGCTTGCACTGTGCAGTCCAAACACTGAGAAAGAAATATGGTAATAATCTGAAGCAGGAAATCTAAACACAGCTGGTATCCTAGATGAGCTTAAACACTGCTTCTTAATGGTATGTATAAAGTGAGATTAAGATGTAATGAAAATCTTAGCACTGATTTCCAAAACTTGAGAAACTGATCTAGACTCTATAACACCATGGGCACGCTGTTAGTATCAGAACTGGCAATTAATTATACTGTACTACTGTTCACATCCTTACCAAAGCATCTGCATCTCTTTTAATATTACCATCCCATTCTCCCTCAGCATTTTGTTGTACGTTTCACAAAGTGGAACGTACAACTTTGCTTTTATACATCCATTTCAATTTTGCTGTTGTCACTCAGCATCTAGAATACTTAAAATCTCCAGAAGTCAACAACTATCTACAAGCGCAAGATGAAAAATTTGACAAACCAAGGACGATATAATAGACTTACCGAAAAAAGAAAACTGTTTATACAGTTTTACATTTTAGGCACTAAACCTGATCTTTTCAACATTTATTTGAGAAGCCACAATGTCATTTTCATATAAATACTGAGGCCCCCAAAAATAACCAGTATTAAAAAAAAAAAAAATCCTTGCTACTATAAATCAGAACACCAAATGTAGAATTACAGATTTTCCTGTTTTAAAAACCTTGTCACTCTGTGCATTTATGTACACAATTTCAAAATTGTTCTGGATCTCATTTAAGGAGAAATAGGGAACTCCAAAAAGACTAAAGATTTTTGCTTTGACAAAAACAGCTTCTGGTTTGAGAAAAAAAAATTGGTAGGGTTTTGTTTGTTGTGCTTTGCTATTTTATAAAAAGTTAACGAACTTCCTTTTTTGAAAATTAAAAATAATGAACCTTCCAGATCTGATAACATCAAACAACACAACTCCGTTGTTCAACTTAGAATAGTTTCGTACACTAGTATTACTGCCCTTCATAAAGACAAAGCACTGAATTATGGTTTTATTTAGAGAAAAAGCTATTGATTTATATTCTTCTAAAGTTGCTAATGTTCTCATGAGGGTGAATGTAAACCTCTTTCCAGAGGCAATTTACTTTTCCAATGCACCTTCTTATTTTCAGCAATGGGTGAATAAGAAGAAAGCAAATAAAATAGCTTTTTACTTGATTAGAATGCTTTAATTATTCAGGAACTACTGCCATATTAACCAATTAAACTAACAGTATGTGATATATTCCATAATGGTTTCACACAGATGCTCTGTCTTTTTGACCTGGGAATATGCCAAAATAATTTACTTGTAGTTTAATCTCCCTGGCAAAGCATAAAGACTCCCAGTCCTAACTCACTATGTATCGTGGGCACCTGACAGAGTACGCAATCAAGTTTATTGTGGAGACTACTTAATAGACTATTGATTGCTGCAAAGAAAATAAAGAGATTAATTGGAATAAAAAGAACCTCTCTAATCTCATCCATGCATAAGAATGCATTACTTTCTCTTAGTAAGAATAATTGCTCATTCTTAAAAAATTATTTTATTACATACTGGGAAAATGCATTCTAAATTTGAAGATAATTCAGTTATCTGTTTGACAGACATTCTTGGGTTTTTTTAAATATTGCAGGAGTGAAGAACACTTCCGTTTAGAACCGGCTAGTATACTAGTCTATCTTGGCTACAGAGTATCTTGCAAACTCAGGACACGCCATAGGTCATTCAAGGGAAAACAGTCTTCAGCTGGCTGGCATCATAAACACTTCCGTGGAATTTCTCTAGGACAGTGGATACCTTTTCAGAGTGGATACAATAGTAACCACAGTGCACTGTTGTCAGCAGAGAAACAGACATGCTCATCAATAAAACTGATGAACAGTACTGATAGTAAACCACATTCCAGCTTGGTTTTGGGAAGACAAAGTGTCCTTGAAAAAACTTGCATGTTCTTTAACATCAGATGCAGCCAGGCAAACAATCTGACCATCAAAAAAAAAATGAATACTTGTAATTACTATCAGTGTTTTTAACTATTAGCTATAAAACAGAAATGAAATTTTTTTTAAATAAAAGATGAGAACAGAGTTTTTAAAAAGCCTTTAGTAAAGAACTACCTGTGTTTTCTAATGAAGAACAAAACTGACAGTTTAGTATCGTTATTACATTATTCATCTGCTTCAGTCTTACTGTATTTTGGCAGACCAAATATATATCCTATAAATGCACAGAAGACTAACAGGAGATACAGAATTACATGATGTAATATGCGCATAGCAAAAGCAGCAAGGAGAGGTAAATGAGTCACAGAAATCCTCAGGATAGGACTGTACATTCATAGCCATACAGAAATTAACTCCTGCTGCATTCTGGGAACCACCACAGAAAAACATTTCAAGTGGCATAGGCTAATGAATACAGACAAAAAAATTCTTTTGGAGATGAATTTTTAGTGGGGAACTGAAAAATGAAACACTTTGTTATTTACTCCAGAAGAGTGTTAGTTTGGAATTTTCAGGCTGATTTTCGAGAAATGAAAATAAATAGTTGAGACATAACTCTAGGTCTGCAGAAATTCTGGTTTCAGCTTCTTGGGGCAGCTGCAAACAAACAAACGCAGGATAGAGTCAGGGACTTGGAATCTACTCATTATGTACAAACAGGGCTGTAGAGTTTTTCAGTTTGGAGAATATACTTTTCCTCACTCTGCTGCAACAACAGCGTTTATTCTGAAAACAGGGGTTTACCATTAATTTAAGATGAAAAAACTTCCTATTTACCATATATCATATAAGAATTGGGCTAACAGAAACCATGTTCTCCAAAAAAAGATCTGTTTTCCAAAAGTTAAGTGACAAATAGCAGGGAAGCGTTTACCATTCCTTATTCTGTGGATGCCGTATGCATCATTCAGCTGAAATAGGAGTTTCATTCACAAAAATGAGACTCTTGCATGGAGAAATCTTCCATGTATATTTCTGATTCAAGGTATGATATTTCATTCTAGTCAAGATTATCCAAGACTGTGACATTGTGAAATTCATCTTTTCAATTTCAATCTCCATTAGAAGAAAATATTCCTCCAAATGTAAAACTACAGTATGGGTTGGGCTTAAATGCTGAGAACATGATGTATGTTCAAGCAGCTGATTATTACAACTTAATCTGAAAGTGGCACAGTTTGCTAGATTAACCCTTTCTTTGATCCTAGCTTTCAAGGCAGCCTTGCAAACTGATTTTTTCCCCCACATTTTAAATAGGTAATTGTTAATTAATATCATTCCTTCAATAAGTAAGTACTATGTAAAATGTAATCACAGCAAATGAATGTCACTTTGCAAAAACAAAAAACCTCAAATATTCTTCTCGGAAGAATCTGTGCAACCTTATTACGTTTGACTTGTAATAATAATGACAAGTGCTAACAAACACTAAAATTACATTGCAATATAGTATTGAGTCATTTTTACCACATGTGTTGATTGTGGAGCTCACTGTCGCAGCTCCGGTGGAAAGGCCACCTTTCGATACTTCTGAAGCTACCGACGGTGTAGAAGATGCTGGAGTGGAAGCAGCTGCAGTAGAGGAGACTGAGGATGACGTTAACCGCTCTCCAGACTCCATATCTGGAAGAGAGAAGATATATGTCTGTCTTCTACGGCAGCAGAGGAAATCGCAAGGGACTATGGGACTGTTTATGCTGATTGTGTCACAGGACACTGCACTAAATTCTCAAGAGGTTCCTATGAGACCTTCACATGAGAGGTATATCCCATTCACAGGACCCAACCATCAAAGAACTCAGTAGAGCTGCAGCGCTATGGGAATTTAGTACTGCTGTTCAGAGTTACACCACACTTCCACTTGAACACCTCTACCACACCTGTGCTCAGGAGTTCCATTTCAGCTCAGTCTGGAGCCTTCAGTCCTTGCCAGAGCCAGCCCATCGCTCTTGCAGCCTGCCCGCCTGTGCCCCTGCCTCTTGGCTACATCCCATGATCTAGCTTCCCTCTAGGACAGCATCAGCTCGCATCTTCCGCTACTTCTGATCAGACAACCAAATGGACGCTGGGCCTGACAGATTACACTATTTTGTCTAAACCTGTGACCAACCCTGTTCAGATTGCGCGGGACTGTGCCGGAGTTGGGAAAAGCCCTGCCTGTATAATCCTCAACTACCAGTTTACCCCTCCTAGCAGAGCAGCCCTGCTCTTTGTTGCTCCCTGACAGACAACTTAAAGAACCTGTGCATGCCAAAACATCCATATCTAGACTCCTTATTTAAGGAAAGACCCAGCAATTATGGTGAGATAGTATAAATAGAAGAACTCCTATTAAGTTGCAAGAGGTGTTGTTGTTGTTGTTGTTGTTGTTCTTTCCTGGTGAGCTTTTCTTACAAAATAAGACGTTTTTATCTGTGCTATGAATTGTCTAATCAAAAGTCACCAGACTTCACTGATCAAGCACGTGTATTTTAAGGAAAACAGATAGTAATATTAAAACCACTAGAAGAAGTGTTTGGACAATACTCTCAGGCACATGGTGTGGCTCTTGGGGATGGTCTTGTGCAGGGCTAGGAGTTAGACTCAGTGATCTTTGTGGGTCCCTTCCAACTCAGCACATTCTGTGATTCTGTGAAGTAGTTTCTCAAATACTTAAGAAATGCAGCCAAGCCAATGATGTCTTTGCACAGTGGTAGCAGCATCAACAGACTGTCTGACTCAATCTGCCAAAGCACCAGTTGATAGTGAGTCAGGATCACAGTATAAATAAGGTGAGGAAGAAATTCTGAAGTCCCTGTACTATTAAAAATGCCATGAAACTAAGCATGTTGAACTCCTAACAGGGAAACTTCAAAGAAACCGGTTCCTGTCATGGAGTCTCTCTCACAGACAGAGGCAAGACCCTTTCTCAGATTTACCCCTGAAATTTGAGAGGGATAAGTACTGAACCTAAATCAAACAACTGTTAGGAAATCTCACTCCCAGTACTTGTAAAGCAAAATGCCAAGTACACAAGAAAGACCCACTTTTCCAAAATCTATTTTAGACAATTTAAAAAACTGGTATGTTAAACAGCACTTCTGATCCAAAGTTGTATTAAACATTTACTTCCCAAATGCACACTTGGAAAGACAGCATAAAAACCTGTTATCTGCTTCTCCAGTAAGTTGATCCTTGGTTTGTCTCAGCCAGTAAAAACAAAACTTAAAAAGCTACAGCAAATACAAAAACAAAATCAATGGAGAAACACAAAATACTGTGAAGATACATTGTGCGCATTTTAACAAAACAGTTCATTCCTTGTCACTAATAGTTTTTAAACGTTGCAATTTCTATGTACGGGAAAAGTCTCCAGGCTTTGCAAGCTAGCAGAACAAAGCATACTACTTTGGGAAAGTGAAAACTGCTAACGCAGGAGGAGGTACAGTCTGTCATACAGAACTGCCGACCCTTTGTACCAACTGCAAACAGCCACTCCACCCTCAACAGCACCTAAAGACCTCACTGCTTTTATTCTTTACAGCCCAATTTATCACACATCGTTTTTATACATGCAGAAAAAACCTTTTTTTTTCTGCAAACACAGAAAAATCAGCAACTTAAACTGATACGGCACTAAAAAAAGTATCTACTACTATACTGAATGTTAGGAGTATGACCTTTTCCTTCAGAACAAAGGTAGAAATAACGAAACTACTTCCTTCATAAAATTTATGAAGGAAAAATATTATTCAACATTTAAATTTGTTCCTTCAGGACTCTTAAATACATACTCCAGCTAAACATTCTCCATCCACAGCTAAAGAATACCACATTCACTTTTAGCAATCTGTGACTATAATCAATCTAATGTGGTAATCAGTGGAGGTAGGTCACCAGAAAATACTGTATATAGCATTTATTACATATATATGTCGCCTAAATTTTATAACTACTCTGCAGGATAATAGTTAATAAAATTCCCGTTCATAAGAGATTATGGTTTTAGTTTGCATCTACAGACTTATGTCCACAGCATTTGCAAACACGTAGTAAAAAGATTTACTATCTTTAGGAAAGGGACATCAATAGACACAAGTTATTATGACAAAGTACTTTTTTAGTCACTTTGAATGACTAAACTTACTTGAGGCCAACAAGTATCCCCTGTACAAATAAAAACTTGTTGTACTTTGGCATTCATTTTTTTAATTATGGCTAGAGCAAAGTCACTATATTTACAGAGAGCATAAGAGAAATTGGAAACAAATCAAAATGGTATTATTACAGTATTTCCTTGTAAAAGAAAAGGTACTTCTAAACTTTTAACACACTCCATTAGAAACTCAGGATTAAAATTTCGTATTTTACGTTCCCTCAGAAAAACACCCAGAAACCTCACATTTCTAAAAAAAAAGAAACTGTGTAATGCTGTGTGTAATAACAAAACATTAAAATAAGTCTTTATCACAGAATCACAGAATCCAACCTAAGTATGTGTAAAAGACCTTCAAGATCATTGAGTCCAACCTGTGCCCAATCCCCACCTTGTCATCCAGCCCAGAGCACTGAGTGCCATGTCCAGTCGTTCCTGGAACACCTCCAGGGATGGGGACTCCACCCCTTCCCTGGGCAGCCCCTTTCAGTGCCTGACCACCCTTTCCATGAAGAAATTCCTCTGATGTCCAACCTGACCCTCCCCTGGCACAGCTTGAGGCCATTCCCTCCTGTCCTGTCCCTTGTTCCCTGGGAGCAGAGCCTGACCCCCACCAGGCTCCACCCTCCCATCAGGGAGTAGGAGACTGGGAGAAGGTCCCCAGGAGCCTCCTTTTCTCCAGGCTGCGCCCTCCCTCACCTGCTCCTGGTGCTCCAACCCTTTCTCCAGCTCCGTTCCAGTCTCTGGACTTGCTCCAGCCCCTCAGTGTCCTCCTTTTCCTGACGGACCCAGAACCGGGCACAGCACCCAAGCTGCCTCAGCAGTGCCAGCTACATGTCGTTGCCCTGGTCCTGCTGCCACACTAGGGCTGATACAAGCCAGGTGCCCTTGGCCGTCTTGCCCACCTGGGCACACCTGGGCTCATGTACAGCCACTTTCACCAGCACCACCCCCAGGGCCTTTTCCAGCTTACCAGCCACTCTTGCCCCCAGCCTGGAGCACTGCAGGGGGTTGTTGTGATCCAAATGCAGGACCAAGCACTTCCTGTTACTGAACCTCATTTAGTTGTCCTTGGCCCATCAACCCAGCCTGCCCAGATCCCTCTGCACAGCCTTCCTCACCTTCCTACCCGCAAGCAGATCAACAATCCCGCCCAACTCGGTGTCACCCGCAAATTTACCAAGGGTGCACTCAATCCCCTCATCCCGATCACTGATAAAGATACTGAACAGGACTGGCCCCAACACTGAGCCCTGGGGACACCACTGGTGGCCAACCCCAGCTGCAAGTAATTCCATTCACCACCACCCTCTGGGCCTGGCCATGCAGCCAGTTCTGAACTCAGCAAAGAGTGCACCTGTCCAAGCCATGGGCTGCCTGTTTCTCCAGGAGAATGTTGTGGGAGACACTATCAAAGGCTCTGCTGAAGTCCAGGCAGACACATCCACAGCCTTCCCCTCACCTGCTGCGTGGGTTCACCTTGCCACAGCAGGACATCAGGTTGCTCAAGCAGGACCTGCTCTTCCTAAACCCCTGCTGGCTAGGCCCGATACCCTGGTTGTCCTGTATGTGCCCTGTGACCGCACCCAAGATGATCTGTTCCATAACCTTCCTGGGCACCGAGGTCAGGTTGACAGGCCCAGAGTTCCTCAGATGTGAGCATCTAAAGTATTTTATAAATACGCATAGTTAAGAACCACCTACAAGCAATCCATGTTTGAGTCATAAATAAGAAGATGTGCTTAGCAAATCAATACTTTTTTAATACAGAGAAGTTAATTTAGCTATACTTGCAAGCTTTTAACCAACATGAGCCATCTGTTTGATCAAATAAGAACTGGGAGAACAGTAATAAGCTGCCCTTTTAAGGCTCCGCTCTCTTTCTCACCCCCACCCTGCTCCTTTTATTTCAGTTTGCAGGGGTCTGGGAAGTGTTTTTGAGAGGATGCTTTTTCAACTTTTAATTTAGCTGCTTGTTTAATGTCTTTAATAGAAAACTGGAATATTGGTATTTCTGAATTATTCTGAACGTAAGAAATTACATTCTTTTCCTAGAGACATACATACTTTTGATTTCAAACTAAGTCAACCCTTAATTATGTTTAGTTAATTACTCTAACCACAGCAGATGGCTAACTCCAAAAGAGATAATCCCCAAAACAGTCATTAGACAGGATCAGCAATAATTACACTGTAGACCTAATGTATTCTGTGACTAAAGAAGTCCATACCAGTTACAGCAGATCCATACTCTTTTTAACCTCAAGTATAAGCGAGACTTTTTTCCATTGGAGTTATTTTGTCAGTCAATAGTTATGAACTTTCATGACTGTTTTTTAATCTCTCAAATTTGTAAAAGAGAAAAATCAGGAAGTAAAACTAGGAAAAAAACTTGACTTTTAAAAATTTTCCAGGTGTAGTGATTTATGTCAGTTCCTCTCAGTGCTTTGTCCAAAACACCAGCTGTTTTCCAAGAATTTCCCATGGTGAATAATAATCATTAATGCAACTGAACCAAATGAAAACAGAAAGTAACCTCTCAGTAAAAAGGAACAAAGAAGGGAAGTATGTGAAGCTTTTCGCAAGAAAAATGCTGTCTTTTTGGGAAAAAAAATTACTAATGTTTAATAAAAATAGAAACACTAAAAAAAGTTAAAGGTTTGCTAAAGGAAACAGCAATCAAATCATTTTCAAATATATCAAGTTGAAATTTTTTTACAGTCAATCACCTACCTATTCTATGCTCAAAATCTTCACTGAGATGCACCCTAATGCAGAAGAAAAACTCCTTTTTTAAACAGGTACTAATGAG
This sequence comes from Machaerirhynchus nigripectus, assembly GCA_013397975.1. NCBI lineage: Eukaryota > Metazoa > Chordata > Aves > Passeriformes > Dicruridae > Machaerirhynchus > Machaerirhynchus nigripectus. The sequence goes on along the minus strand of VZRQ01007687.1, from coordinate 120,765 downwards.
TAATTCCCTTCACGGGATAGTATCATGGATACAGTATCCTATCAGTGTTAGCTGGGATGTGTGAATATGATTGTGTTTTGAAGACATCTAAACACTAGACTAACTCATCTCCAAATTCCAGTTCAACTCCTACACTCTCATGTGCTGCTTCATTATTTCAGTTACTACCTCTAACATAGTGAAAAAGAAGTTGGGTAAAAATATGCTTCAGTTTTTCTCAATGACCAAGTGAAATTTGTAACAACTGTATGACCGCAAACTATAGAAGAGTCCCATAATATTCTGTTCTCCGGCCTTACAGCAATATTTAACTGTATCACATCATAATATTGTCAGTCTGACGCTAGTTCTTGTGTCAATGAGTGCTCTGATGCCAGAAATCTGGCAGCTGATGAACGGAAGCACATCAGAGTCTCTCAGAACACACAGTCCAGCACATCACAAATGCAAAATGCAGTGTCCAAAGAGATCATGCTCAGAAGGTAAACACAGAGCATGGGTGCTAGCTCAGAGGTGACTCAGAAGGCCAAGCAGTACCTGTGGGTTCCACACCTTCCACAAAGGCCACAGAACCAGGGAGGAGTGGATTTAAAGCCAGTGGTGTGACAAAAAAAAAAAAAAAAAACACGAAACAAGCAAGCACACTGACCAAACCTCAGGTGAGAAGGAAGTGAGGTACCCACAGGAATGGGTGCAGTTCCCTATAGACACCTGAGGCTCCCAGTGATGCTCCCTGCTCTGGAGACAAGGTCTGGTCACAGGCCTCCCAACACACAATCTACTACTGCTATGATGTTTTACCCATTGAGATTTTTAAACTCAAATAAAAGTGCCGATATAATTAATGAGATCCACTTTACTTGTCTCAAATACGGTACAAACCATGAGAGCCAAGTTAACTGCTACATATTGCAAATTTTGCAGAATGTCACTGTAACTATGTAACTTTGGATAATTTACTCTAAATACTTTAGGTAAAACTCTCTAGGAAAAAAGCCACCACAACAAAACTTTTTACTAAATCAGCCACCACCATAAAACTGTTTTTTTGTGAATCAACAGCAAGATTGGCTTGTGTTTCAAATATATCATACAAAGACACTTCTATGCACCAATACATGTAATACGTTACTGTCAGTTAGACTGTGTGAGGCAGACCGTACATTCCTGCATTACATTCTAAATGGGCTTCACAGCTTTCCCCTGACTCCTATCAGGCCATATTCAACCAGTGATATGACAACTCACTGTTTATTGCATCAGAATCCACAGCAGCGGAAACATTCATAAAATCACAAATACATCACAATTCCATAAATACTTGTTTTAACAGTCTTTACCCACATATGGTGACTTACTAAAAGCCACTTCAAAGCACATCTAACTTTTAAGTTTGGTATAACTGAGTCATGACTGGGCTGGCAAAAGAGAAACAGAGAAGGGCATCAGTTGCCATTCTACTATTTAGTAATACATAGTGGCCATTTTTAACAGACTTAGGATAAAATGACATTTTAAACAATGCATCTATTTTGACTCTATCCAACAGGATAAACTCATCATTAAACAATACATGCAAAGTAAATTGCAACTCAAAAACTTACTTTCTCCTATTTTACAAGTAACTGTGTTGCTTTCCATTAGAAATAAGCATCACTTTGAACATTTCTGCATTCACACACTTCATGATCTTCATGATTGTGGTAAAGAAAGAATACTTACAAATGACAGAGGGCATTATAATTCACTTACTTAACATGCCATGGAGGAAGGAGGGGCACACGGGTCAGGTTAAACTACAATCCTCCATAAGCCTCGCTTCTGGACAAACCTCAGAATATATTTCTGAAAGCTGTATAATGCTGGGCAAGAAATCTAATCTATCCAATTTGTATCACAAAAACTGCATGGCCCTACTAAGTACCCATAAGGCAACACAGCACTGCAGAGAGGCACTTAATGTTGAAGTGACCCAAGTCTACTTAAATGCTTCAAACCCAGAATAACAACACTAGGAGTCTGGTTTAAAAAATACATAAACAGATTCATAGAATGGTTTGGGTTGGAAGGGACCTTAAAAGCTCGTTTCATTACACATGCACACCCACCCCACCATGGGCAGGGACACCTTTCACTGGATGACGCTGCCTACTGACCCATCCAACCTGGCCTTGAACAGTGCCAGGGATGTGGGAGTCCACAATCTCTCTGGCCAAGTTGTGCCAGTGCCTTACCACCCTTAATTTCTTCCTAACATCTAATCTAAACCTATCCTCCTAAGATCAAATCTATCTGCACTATCTGTTATTCTATATGGGGTTATCAACTTTATACATCCATGTTTAGCAGCTGCCACCTTTATTAAGAACAAACACCCCTTCACCTATTTTCATTTCTATAATAGTTCAGGAAAGGAAAAGTTGACACCACCACCCTCAAAACACAGAAGTAGATGGGTGGGGGTAGCTTCTTATACGGATGTGCACCCTTTCAGTCAGGAATGCTCACCCTACAAAAGCAGCTGCCCAAGCCACTTCCTGCAGAACAGCAAATTTCAGGTGACAAGAAAGGAACCATCCTTTAAGCTTTTACCAATGGAAAAGCTGTGCAATTCATCCAGCTCAAGAAGAGGAGCAGTCATGATTTAGATATCAGGGTGGCAATGGTACATCGCAACTCTGTACAGACATTAAGGCTTTATAGAGACTTTGCTCATGGAGTGGAGATGACAACACTACATGTCTGTATTCCAACGCTTCTAAGCATATTCTAAACAGCAAATAAAGAGTGGTACCACATAAAATGGATGCAAAGCCTGAACTCTTGTCGTAATTGCAGAGGCTGAAATAACAGCATCTGAAGAACATTCAAATGCGAAGATTCTCTGGCATCAGTTTGGTAAATGCCTCAAAGAGGCGCGTTCACCAGATTTTGTCATCAAAACAAAACAAAGGATTTATCATTTCAGAGCTGAGGTTTTACAGACCTTTCTGTTCCTAAAAAAACCCCAAACCAACCAACAAACAGATCACTGCAATATTTTATACTGTCTCGGGATAAATATCAATTTTTAATTTCAGGCCTAACAGTTCAGCTTAAAGACATGTTTCCAGTTTCTGTGTAAAAGCCCATCCTTTCATTCCCCACCTACTTTTTGTTTTTAATATTCTGGTTATGAGACTTCAATAACTTGGGGTTCATTTGCACTAGATTCTAGTACTACTACATCTTGTTCTACAGAAGCAAGACTTAGCATTTTATACTATTACTTCAGTTTGTAAGGGCACTGAGCAAACTTTCTGCAACTACCTCTACAATTTTTAAAATACGAAGTATTATTTAATCTTTGCATATTGATAATCAATACAACATTTTAAAAACACATAGCAAAAATTCTTGCTTAGGATGGCTCTGAACCACCCTAAAAACAGGAACCCACACGAGAAATCCCACGCAACAGTAGTTTAAAAATCAGTAAAAAAATTGGAACAGCTGAAGTCAATGCTTTTTTTTTCTTCCTGTGCTTTTCCAGAACCTGAATTTCTATCTGTCAGAGGCAAGTTTTCTGCTTTTCTGCTGGTATTCTGCCACTCAGAAACTTAGCTCCTGTTTAGCCATCATATCGTACATCTTTTCCCATGGTTCAAAAGCCAGACTTGATCTCAAGCTCAAAATCAAGGCTTAGCAATCCAATTACAGGCACCAGAAGAGCTGGAGAAAACACCTACAGAGGAAGTGCCCTGCTGAACCTCTGATAGCAAAAGCTGCCACAGGCTTATCTAGGAATCTTTAAAATTCAACAGTGCCTGTGCCAAACGTGCTTTTTAGTACTTCTATAACTGAATCTTGCCTAACTTTGCCAAATAATAACAGAAGGCATTAAACCAACAGCTATCTTCGTGAAGCCTAAAGTATCTGCTCTAATATATATATATGTATCTATAAACTCTCAAAAGGACTCAGTACAAACAATCTGGTTTTCCCACTTAGTATTGTTTTGCTTCATGCTGGAAAAAAAGACACAAGGAAATGACTGCATAGAGAAAACTTCAGTTCATCTTTAAAAGCATAAGCTAAAGGAAAAGTAATTTGGGGAAGAAATAACTACAAATCCAGTATCTTTTTGGGTGTATGAACTCCGCATGTCTCAAAATAATGAGCTCAGAACTAGTCCATAGGCACTGCCCTGTAAGAAAAAAGATGCTGAGAAAAGGGTTCTTTTACCCTGCAGTCCTAAACTCACAGACCACATATACTCCAACAAGTAAGAAGGGGCAAGGATGGTCGTCAAAGTCCTCCTTATCAAATGGTCTAGAGATTTTGGGGGGTTTTTTGGTTTGTTTGTTTGGAGTTCGAGTTTTTCATCCTAACAATTTAAGTTACTATCCTAGTCCTTCAAATATTGCTAGAACCTATAACCACCAGCATACTCTGATGAGAAATGAATTAGGGGTACCAAGTCAGAGTTCCAGAACAGCATTCAGGAGAAACAAGTATTTGCAATGTGTTCCTGTACCAGCCTCAGGCTTTGCAAAGGGTCCTGATTTTGTTCCAGAATAGCACCAAACTTCAGTCTCATTATTCTAACATTAATATCATTTTAAGTTTAAACAAAAAGAGAAAAAGCCAAACATCTAAATTGTACATTAGGTTCTCCAATGCTAGCGAAAACTAGTTTTAGCCCACGGGAGAGCAAAGAAGTCTATCAGCCTCTTATGTCACTGACTGAGTTTTGGCACCTTGACTAAAAAACTTATCATTGAGGAATGCTAATTCCTCAGTTTTGAGCTCTTAAAAGCACCTTGCAGTGTCATCTAGCAGGAATGTAATAGTTCCCACTAATAGGCTGAGACACAGATAAATGGTTTCCACATTTTCATGCAGTTGCACTCTCATGGTTCTTTGGAAACCCAGAACCAGTTCTTGAAGGAAGCATTACATGCCGTAACAGCCATTGTTTTGAGTCAGCCTCATCATTGGCATCCACCCCCTTTTCCAAAATATCTTTCTTAGCTTATTTGTTCATTGTTTCTTCCAATTTTAAAGGTATCATCATCTTTTTTAAAACTGAGACGTTTAAGCACAACAAAACAAAACCCCCACAAAACAACAACAGAGTCCACTAAAGTTTAGGTAAACAGAAAAACTAGAAGGAGAAATAATGAGGGTCTTAAGATACAAAGAAATAAAATTAAGCCTCAACAGAAGCCCCAGCTTCTGCACAGCAGGTATTACCGTGTCAGAAGACTATTCTGGCTGACTCCAGTCACAGCATTATTTTTACAAACCGAGCAGATGCAAGTCTGACATCTTGATGTTATTTACAAACTTGAAAGAAGTGGTTAGACACAAAAAATCCCTGCCAGATTGCACTTTTATTTCCACAAATGGGAAAGAAAGACGATAATAAGCCATCCATACTTCCGTCTTCAAAACAAAAGTACTGTATCTAGATTTCAGGCTCTGACAAAGTCAGATGCTAACCATTACATCTTCCTACATGATTAAACACTGGTTAAAACACAGGAGTCCATTTTTGCTGTACCAGGTGTTGTTTTCTTGCAAATCTTGAAAACCCTTTAAAGATTAACAGTGATACACATTAACAGTGATAAACCATTCTTTCAAAATTTAAAGGCAATCTGCAAAGCCAAGCAATAATGGTCTTATCTGACAGATAAAACTAGGGCTCTCTTGTGGGGTGTGGGAGCAGGAAGCCCAACCAGTCCCAACTCCTGCCACCCAGCACTGAATTCAAGAGGTCCATGAGGGCCTATGGCTGGGCCCAGGGTTAGCATTTGCCCTTCTCTGCACAGCAAAAACAGCTGTATCCCTTGGCCACTGCTGCCTCCCACACTTCCCTTCCCCCAGGCAGCCCAGGCAATGCAGGTTCTACAGCTTTCATCAGGGCTGTTCTGCCTGTTCTGCAGGAATCAGGTTCTGTAAATTAGGCTGAAGCTTGAGCCAACAATGTCAGCTTTGAGGCACCAAGCTTTAAGAGTCTCAATAGAGGCAGAACATGCAAAAAGATTACAAATAGCCAGAGAAACCCTCTCAAAACACCGTACTGTAGAACATTGGAAAGAACGGAGCAGGAGTACAAGAGAACGGCTGGACAGCAAGGAAGTCTGCTGGAAGACAATACACATGTTTTGCTGGGACCCAAACTAGGACATTTTATAGACAGAGTCAATATTAAGCACTACTGTAACTTATCTGGAATATCAGATGATATACAGTTTATCTATTAACAGCAGCAATTCAGTATTTTGTTTAAAAAACAAAAATCAATGGAATCTTGTTTTGTAAGAGACATTAGTACAGAATAGTACTCCAGGTCACTGGGCTTCCAAATTAAATACCAGTATTAAAGGGCTTGTAATGGAGGCAGCATGTGTATGAAACCTATGGCTATCCTGTGAAACCTTAATCTTTCAGTCAATGTTCCCAAGATGAAAAGGGCATAGTTTCATAGAAAATGGCACTCATTCCTCAGCAATGCTCAGAATACAGCATTTTGGGGTATATCAGTATTTTGGGGAAAGAAGAATTCAAATCAATTGCTTCTAAACACCAGGTCTTCACCACTCTTGAGAAGAGAACCCTTTATAAACGTAATATACGATGACTCCCTTTCTTCCCCGTGGCATTTTTCCTGCCTTGTTCTCCTTAAAATAGACCTGTATCTACATGCTCTAGCCACTCCATTGTCCACACCCTTTTCTCTATAGCTAACAATTCGTGTGAACTAATAGATCAAGCACGTCTAAAAACCTCTTTCTACTTCAAGCTGGAGGAACACTGTTCCTCACCTACTTATTTTTCTCACCGTGTGAACAAAGCAGATTTCTCATATATGCTGTCTACTTCACAAGTTTTTTAACAATAGCTGTTTAATTCAATATCTATTTTTTAATCATCTATTATAAAAACATCTCTTTCTTTTAACGGAATCATACTTCTCCATATTTCACTTTTGGTTCCCGTTTCTGTTAACATAGTGGGTATGTCCTGTTACTAAATGAAATTGTACATCATTTTATTTCCACATAAGATATGATAACAGAAAAGGTGGACCTTTGAAGAATAACAATGATTTTGGTTAGAAATTCACTATGAGGTTTTTCATACTCTAGTTTACAAAGAGAAAAAAAAAGTCCTTGGTACCAAGAACACAATATTATTTTATTATTAATTTATACTAGAACTGCAAAATTTAATTTAGCACTTTTCTAAACTTCCACAAAATAACCATGAACACGCATTGGTATTATATATTATAGAACTCCAGTAACACTTACTGTGATAGGTACAGCACTACTGCAAATGCTACGCCATTTATACTAGCACAACAGAAGACGAACCTTAAGAAAAATTAAATCATTGTAGACCCATTTAACAAGCTGAGTAAGACCAAAAACGCACTCTAACTGTTGTTTTACAGTAAGAAATCTGCTAGACTGATACTCTTGAGGAAAATAAAACCACACCTGTGCACTGAGTGATAGCTCACACTCACCTGGTCCTCATCAGCAAGAGCCGAGAAATTATGTGAAGTAAAAATAACACATCAACTGTAATAAAGAGAGAAACAGCACTTGCACGATCATATAAGAAAAGGTGACAAGAAGGCTGTTTTGTTTTATTTGAAGACTAAGTTTGTTAGAGAGGAAACAGTTCTGGAAGTGATAAAAAAATTATGAAAATACCAATACTTCAGAATTTGCATGAAACACACGCATTCTATGTCACTGTATTTGTCCAGTGAGTATTGATCAGTATTTTTCATGAAGTTAATACTAGTTGTCTAAAACCTAAATAAACTTCAGTGGTTTGGGGTTTTTAAATCTCATGAAAATCAGATTTTTTGCTCATCCCTTCTGTCAGATAAGCATTACAAGAAGCAGTGGTTGTCCTAGAATCTAAAAAAAAAAAAAAATTAAATTTGCTTCTCTACATATTCTTTTTATATTCTTCTTTACTCTATAAATATTTCAAACTATTAACCCAGGGAAGGCCAGGGGCAGGGGGGCAGGCGGGCATGGGGAGAAGGAGGGGGAAGGAAGCACAGAAGAAAAGCACTGAACACTTGGCATTACAGGAGAATAGACAGAGAACACGAACAGCTTACTGTGGAGAAGGGTTTAATCAGGAAGTAGCCATTATCCTGTCGCTACAGAGCAGTGACAGCACTCCAAAACAAGCCGAGGGTTTGGTCTTGGAGGTTTTCGTTGTTTGCTTTCTTTTTCAGTCAAGAAGGGAGAAAGCACACATGCTATCATGTCCGAGTTTGCCGAGCCCAAAGGTCGCCAGATGCCTACTGTCAAAAGCTATCCTGAAAATGAAATCCAAACAAGCGTTGACAAAGCTGTATTTAAGGAAGCACCTAAAATCTACCACAAGCTCCCTCTGTGTTACACACAAAACATGGCTGTCTTATTCAGAGATTAGCAATTATTGTAATGAGATACTGTCGGAGAGGGTCAAACAGTGCTTCCTGCAGTTTACACATCTTGATTTCCTGGTAAACAAACCGAAAGGCAGGTGGAGCACTTGGATCACCAGTAACACAGCTTCTCACAGACCAAAACCAGCTCAGGTGAAGTATGCAGCTTTATCTGTACTTTATTACACGAGGGGAAAAGGTAGCAGAAAAGCATAAAACCAACTCAACTATGAGGAAATTTTTCCCACAATGTCACATAAGCATCAGTGCCAGGCTGCATTGTTTTCTTTTTTATGCCAAGAAAAATATCTTTATTTTCTTGTAAATAACGCTTATGCGCGCACACACACACACACAATCTCCAGAACAAACTGCTCCCCATGTTGTTCTGGAAAGTAAAAGTGCTATGAAACCATAACCTGAAGCAACCCTGGAAAAATCTGAACCTGACAACAACAAACTCTAATCACTGCATGTGAATTTAAGCATCAACCTCCAAAAAAAAGCACAGTTAAAGAAATCTACTCACAATATTCAGAAATCATAAGAACTATTTAATTAACACAATTTTAAAAGAAAAAAAATTCAAATGCCTTTTTCTGAAACTGCCACTTTTCCTCCACAAAAGGAAATAATCGCATATGGACTAAATGCACGGCAATGATTCAGTGAGATTATAGATTGTTCCCTACCCATAATCATTCCAAAAATTAATTTCTACAAGCTCCAGTTTAAAAATCATATTTTCATGGTGGAACTGAAGAGGGTACTAGGTTACTATGAAAATTAAAAGGGAAAAAAAAGAAAAAACAACCTCCAACAAATAAACAAGAACACTCCCCCCAAAATAAAAACCTTGAGTAGCAGAACAAAAAGCTCACTTCTCCTAAGCAACTAGAATAAGTATTTGGTCCAAAACCAAAATACAGAATTTCTGCAAGGGATAAATATAGTTAACTTTAGTTAAATACAGACAACCTGTTGATACAAGTGAAACTGTTACAGTGACATAAAATAAAGGCACAAGGGCTTGAACCACAACATGCAATCTGAGAAAAATTATTTGTATAGCAGGAGAGAGATGCAAAAGCACTTGATCCACTTCAAAATTGTTGCAAAAAACACATATTACTTCATAGCAGAAATACTTGCTCAAAATAGCAAACATTTACGAATACAGGCCCAATACCTAAATCCAGCATCATCTGTGAACCCAACTTGCACCAATGGTGTTGGAGAGCACAAACTTCCTGCAGTTTATTAAATCAATGTATTTATTTATAAAAGTTTCAGATGCAGTATTAGTCTGTCTTTTGCTTCTAGCAATTTTAGCTGGAATCCTCTGACACTTAACTGCATGGACCAATAAGGAGGAGACAAAAGGGAAAATTCATTACTTAAGGAATAACAGAGATTCTAAATCATCTTTTTATTCAAGAAAAACTAACAAGTTAATATAAGTGACCTCCAACTAAAGTACAAAAGATTGGAAGGAGGAGGGGCGTGTCCACAAAGGATGGACCCAACAACCAACTTACTTCCCCACATTCAGCCTGTGACAAAAGTTTTAATCACCTTTTACTCCTCAGAGACTTTCATGCAATGGCACACCAAACCAAGTCCTACTTGTGTCCCTATAAATTCAGGCTCTGACAACATTTACAAGCCTCAGTACCATTTTTTCCCTACATACGCTACTGTACAGAACCCACTCTTGAGTTCCACTGTTACACTGAGTACAACTGGATTGGTCTAGAGTGGTCTCCACAACTGAAAACAAAGATGCATCACAAGAGACAGATTACTTTATTTCAAATAGTTTCTCACCACCAAGAACAACTACATCAACCAATCTTTAAAACCCATCAGCTGACAGTAAGTAATCTGCATCCTTACATTGGTTATAGCCCTACCAAAGCCAAGGGAAAGACGTGTCCTTTCCCAAGGGGAAGAGAGGCAATGATCTTCTTTTTGTTCTACCTCCTACATGTCCTGGTCACATTTAAGGGTCATATTGCTTATGATTTAGCTTTATTTTAATGGCCCTTTGGTCCTCATTGAATTGTTTACAAAATCCATGAACACTGCATCTGTTGATTTGATCCTTAAAATGGTATCTTGGATTTGGAGTAACAGTAACAGTGTCTACCAGTTGAACCATCACTCAGAAAGAGCTATATTCTACTCTTACTAAATACATCTCTACCAAAACCCTAGTAAGTACAGAATTGTTTCAGGGCACACAGAAGTCACACAAAACCCCACAAAACCAGCTTATTCTTTACATAACTTCAGTGCCCAAATCATTATTCATGCAGGCTCATTACCTAAAACTAATCACAGAACTACTAAAAATCCCAAACTATCGCTTTTTTAGTAGCATCTCAATCATTTGCCACTAGATTTCAACCCTAGAAAGTATATATACATGGAATAAATACTCAAAGAGCATAGAAAAGTAACTGAATTAAGTAATTTCAGTACATCTTAATTTTCCTGTATCAAAACCTTTGTGTATGTTCCTTTTCATTTTTAGCGTTTTGATTATCAAAATGTCTTAGTATTACTGAATGGTTTTAACTAGCAACTTGGAAACAAAACAAACAAAAGCATATCAGGATCTCAAAGAACACACTGTCCTATGTACCAAAACATGCCATTTCATAATAAAGCTGATATATCTTACCATAAAGTTTTGCTAATATTTTTCAATATAATCCATCAAAATATAGTCGTTTGAGTTTTATGAGATTTGACGACAAGATGACATTTATTTCCATGTTCTGCATACATTACTATAATCCATTTTAAAAAGCATTAAAGAAACCAATATTCTTAATTTGCTTTAGATATATGTATGGGGCGGGGGGGGATAAATTCAGTATTAACTGCTATTTGGTCCAGTAAGATTTTGGAGAAAAGATTACATGGATAGCAAGCAAGGCAGAGAAATGCACAAAGAAGGAGGGTTAAACTGCTATTTTCCATAAAAATAACCATTAATTTACCACATTATTGGAAAGTTGAAATTAAATTATTTTGGAACTATAAAGATATTTCAGAAGTTTTGAAAGCTTGGAACAACAATAAATATATTCTTTATCTATCATCAAAGTACACATTCACACACAGACCCTCTGAGAATACAATATTCATTTTGCTGCAGAAGAACAGACATTGCATAACAATGAGATTTGCTAATGAAATCAGCCATCAACCTGGAATACATTTGTATTAAACCAAGACCTCAGTGTCATTTTCTTTTTGCAACATTTGTTCTTTCTCTCATTTTTCGAGCTTTCAAGTATCCTGTCCTCCTGGTTTCACTGCTTCAAGTACAGCAATACTGCAAAATATTTTAACACTGTATGTACAACACTTTTTATTTTACAAAATTTCTTTCTCTGCTTAGTGCTAAATGGCGATTCTAATTGCATAGCTTCTATCAGCATTGTTAATGTAGCCTTGAAAGAGAAATCAATGGGTACTACTATAGAAACAAAGGAGTTTTATTTCCTCTGTAAAACTGCAAAAAACTGGCTGTCGCTTGGAATAAACTATAGTTTCATAGCTCAAGTTGCATGCCCCTTAATACAAGAATTTACCAGAACACCACATTTTAGAAAAATACCCTATTTATCTAATGATTAAACAGGACATAATTTAGCATCATTACATGAATACAAGTGTATTTTCTTTGCCTGAACATGCAAGACCATCACACGAAAAAAAGTTAAACAATATAGCAAGTTCAGTGACAGTATGTTAAGTATGCACTATACATAACAGGTACGTAAAAGACTTTACTGAAGAAGAGATGAATACAGAATGGAATTATCTATTCTACTACTCCAAGCTGACCATAAATTTTTTTAAATTACAAAGGTAATTTAAAAGACATTTTTCTCTCATTATACTAATATCGTATTTTGGTTTTGCGGGTTATATGCTGTCTTATACTTCACAGATAAAAAGTAACCTGTTTGCACCCCTAGCTCCAAAAGTATCAAACCTATGTTTTGAAATCACCCCAAAACTATAAAATGAGAATACAGCATACTGGTTTTTTCTGCTGTTCTCATTTTACAGATTTTTTTTTTTCCCAACTGAATTAATACAAATAACACATGGTTACTGTAAGGTACTATCAAGTTAGCATTATTGTTGATAAGCTCCAAAGTCATACCAAAACATAATACAAAACAATAGAGAATAAATGGTTGCTGACTTGTTTGATAGGGTTGGCTTTTTTTGGCAGAAGTGGGGGAGAGGGGGGGTCACACATGTGACATGGTGTTTGCTTGGGTGAGCATGGGTGTTTGCTTGTTTGTCTCCTTTTTTTTTTTCATTAACACCACAAAACCCCAACTCCATGAAAAGGAAAGGACAAACAGTTACTTACTCTAGTATACAAAAATTGCACACAGAACTCTCATGAAATAAATGGAAGTAATTTGTAATTTATTTTTTCTGGGGGATGTAAGGAAGCCATTCAGTCAATTCTATCGTTACAACAGCCATCACAACATCAAAAAAACCCAAAAGGCACAGAAGACCACTGAAAAAATTGAGGAGAAAAATAATTACATGTCAGAATATGGACTTAAGCATCCCCGAAGCCAGTCGTATCAAATGGTGTCTATATAACCCAGGAAGAATACCATCAAGACACTGGACATAATGAACTAGCAAAGTAACTGAAAGCATAAAAATTTCCATAAACTATCTTCATATGTGCTCCACTGCTAAGTTAACAAGGACCTATGTCATTAAGAGCCTTTGAAAGCTAAAAGCATAAAATATGGCCGTATTTCTTCTTCCATTTCTCTCACTTTTAAAGATACGTGGCTACAGGATACAAACATCCAGGCATATGCCATATGAAGATGTCTCACTCTCATTTGTGCATTACCGCGTCCTGATGAAAAGATGTATGAAGACTATCACACACTATCAAAAATGCTTCTTTCAATTATGAAGCATTTGTCCTTCTGCAACAAAGCCGTCCACATTACATCTCAAAATGACTGAAGCTGAAGAGATAGAGGAGGCACGATTAATATAAAAGCAAGACCTATACAACCTCCAGCCTCTGAAATAAAGAGGCTCTAATGCTACAAAATTGACCCTTGAAAGTGATAGGTCATTTTCTTCTGTGATAAACAGTGATTGCTTTCTGTAACTCCACCAATCGTCAAGTAGGCTGAAGAGTCTGGCTGGCAGATGATAGTTGTGGAAAGCTTGCACTTCTAACAATGACTTACTGCCATGTAGTATAGATCAACAGTCCAACTGAGCATCTTCTACAAGATGTCACAGGCTCTTGAAGCAATATACCACAGCAACTGATATCACTGGTTTTATTAGGGATCAATCTAGTGGATATGGAACCTAAGAATATAGAAAACCTTCATGATACAGTCTTAATTCAAATGATTAAATGAGAAAGACTAAGATATGCAAATTTGCTGTACATATGAAATACGTGATTCTGGTACATCGCTGCTGACACTAGGCAATCATGCATATTATCCCTTAAGCGCATGGCATAAAACTTCACAACTCGCACAACTTGGCATAAATTTCATAGGCATGAGAATACAGAAACCAGTTATTCTACTACTGAAAGTGAACCCTTATTTTAAAAATATAGATAAGAATACAGATGAAACCATACCAACACCCCACAGAATAAGATAATGCCAGGTGCTAAAACGTGTTTGAATTTTTATCAATAAGAAAAAGCATGAACTCAGAAATTAGTCTGAATTAATCAACTGTATTTATACTCTCTGAACTAACCAGAAATAGCTACTTCAGTATATAGTCTAAAATTCTGTATTTTGCTGCAATAAATCATAGATATAGATGCTTGCAGTACGAGCGTATTTCAAAAATTAACTGCCCATTTTATAGTGTTTTAAATATTCTAGAGAATATCCATAAACATACACACATGTTCACATACAGAATATACACATATGCATATCCAGTTCGCATATCCAGATTTTGTGTTGTGCTGTATTAGTAGTCATACACTAACACCTTTACTTTCAGTATTACACAATGCTAAGTTAAACGCTATTACTGGCACTTCAATGCAGAAATTGTAAGCATCCTTCAAAGCTTACTTTTAATACCAAGCAATAAAGCAGGCTTATGTTTTTTTCACAGTGAAATACCACAAATTCTACTGAATTATAATGACTACTATTTATCTACTTTTAGGGAGTAAAACTGGAGGACAATTTATTAAAGCACAGGAGGAACTTCTGAACAGTGGAAGGTCACAGAATATGTGCTGAGCTGCTAAGCAAAAGCACCTATGATGTTGCAGAACTGCCATTTTTCTTCCTTGACAAAGCCTCCATCTGCCACAGAGCCATTTACAGCCTCAGAGTCAGAATATCAATGATTTCCAACCATTCTGCAAGTCTGCTTTCACCTTGACATAGCCTCTGTAAAATATCTAAAGCAGATGATATACACAGCCCTCAACTAGCTCTAAGCCCATGCTTTATTCAACTGACAACGCATTTAAACTGTACTCTAATACACCATTTCCTTACTTCTTCTGAATTGTGCAAGAATACTAAAACTCCAAATTGTGCATCCTTTTCATTGTTGTGCTTGCCTTGAAGAAATTACCTTTGGAAAACCTAAAAAGAAAACCTTTGAATATTAACAAAACATGTAAAAAGAGTTAGAAAACATCTGTCTTTACATAATGTATGCGCACACCATCACAATTTACTTTATTCTTTTCCAAATAAACAAAACGCCTGGTAAGATACTTACTACACAGAATAAACTATCATAGCCTCACTGAAACCAGCAACACTACTTCTAGCTCTTGATGTATATGCAAACTGATTTTAAAAAATCCAGATTACAGATAGGTCAGAAGAGGAAAGATAATCTTGACTTACTGAAAGAATACCTAAAGAATTAGGTCCTCAGAGAAAAAGATTATACCTGGACCGATAAAACAAATTATATATACATATACACACACACATATATATATTGATAAACATTAATATACATACGCATGCATGTATATGCACACATGCTCTCTCTCAAGTACAAGAATACACTCTCCATCATCAGGCTCATTACAACATGACTTTAATGAATGCATTCATAGATAGCAACTTTCGGAGTCTTGAAACTCAGATAAATGTCGGTACTCCAGACTAATTTTAAAACATGCCAAGGTGCAGCTTGTTTTTATACTGAAACTGGGCCACAGAAGAAACATTTTTGTATTAAAAATATATATGTAATCACATATGATCACATCGCCAGAACTTCAACTACTGCCATACAAACCCTCAAGATGTTAAGTACACAGAAGGAAAATATTTGAACACCAGATGAAGCCTGCAAGCACGTTTATGAAAACATTACTTCATAACACCTGTAAAGTACATATTTTACAATCTCAACTGTACCTCCCACCCTTTCTTTTCATTGCTTATGTCTTTACTTCTTCCTGTTACAGAACTTACAGTGTCAGCAACTTGATAAATTGAATCAGTTCTGTTTCTATGTGCCCTCTGCCCACTATTCACCTTGTTCAGGCTGCTTTTAATAGTCCAAAAATAAACAGAATTTAAACTTAGAATACTTTTCTAAATCCGTATGGGAAAAATAGTCTCCTCATCACGCAAAATACATTGCCCTTAGAATTTCTCTGGCTATGTCACACAAGGGCTTAGGAAGACTGTAGTGTAATGTTGAACTAATTCAGGTGTTACCTTTGCACCCACCTTAGAAAGGGTCAGATCAGACATACATGGATACATATCCAATATGTTCTTTTATGAGCTGCAGATATTCACCTGACACTCTCATATCCCATCTCTCACCCAAAAAAACCCAAAACCAAACAAACAAAAAAAACCCCACCAGACTTGTTCAATTCTCCACCTGCTGTGAATATACATTTTGCTTCTTATCTCACTTGCAATGCAACTACCCCTACCAACCTTGCCACTAGCTAATGCTTTGGTTTTTTAGTGGTAGTAAAGTGGGTTGTCAAACTAATGAACACAAGGGAGCACCTGCTGGAAAAACACTCATTCCAAGATTAATAGAGACCAGCACTACAGTGCTCACTGTATTTTGCACCTAAAGAAGGGCACCATGCTGCATCCAAATTTAAGACAACTGTTCCCAAACTGAGGAAAAAGAGGCCCAACACAAAAGCAGAGTAACACATCTTTGAGAGGATATATAACAAGGCAGTAGAGCTAAGGAGGAGAACAAGATACGGTATTCAGGCACAGCCAGATCTGGGAGACAGCATTACACTAAGAAAGACCTCACTGAAGACATGGAAGGACAGCAGCAAAAACAATAGTCAATCACTCTTAGAAATCCATTACCTCTCAGCCTTACACAACAGCAGCTCCCTACCACCACATACTCCTTGCAATGAAGCACTGGTCAGACTCATCAGTTCTTTATTTACTACCTCTTTAATTCTCCCTCCTTTAAAAATCCTAGGACAAAAGAGACAAAGGGGAAGAAAAGGACTATAGTTAGAAATTCTGTAGCTCTGTATGATAGAATCATAAAGTTGTGTAGATTGGAAAGATATTACAGGGGTCATCCGGTCCCATCTCCTGGGCTAAAAGCCCAATTAACTTTGAAGTTACAGTAACTTGTTCAGAGCCCTGTCAATAAACAAGATGCATTTTTTGCAAGCTCTCTGAGGACCCATTTCAGCGTTTCATAGAACCACAGACTGGTTTGGATGGAAAGGGACCTTCAAAGACCATCTAGTCCTACTCCCTGCCATGGGCAAGGACACTTTTTAACAGGTCAGGTTGTTCAAAGCCCCATTCAACCAGACTGACCACTATCCGGGGATTGGGCATTCTGCTACAGCTTCAACCTGTCCTGCTTGGCAAAAATTTCTGGGAAAAAAAAACCCCATTGTCTTATTTAGCCAGTATTAAGATAAATTAGTTTACAGACTAGCGATGCTACAAAGCGGTGGAAAAACAGAGATAAAACTAAACTCAAGAACAAGTTAAGGCCTTGAACCTTTCACACATGGTTGGAGAGGTTCTGATCAGCACAAGGCTGCCACTTACCAACCTGTTCTGTCTCCACATCAGTTTCTCACAAAACATACATTTAAGCTCTTCCAGCTGTCAAGTTAAAAGAACTCTGTTTAATCAGTCGCATTCTAAGCTTTGAATCTTTTGAGTCCACTACTTAAATTTTTATTATCACAACATTTACTTTAAAATAAGAAAAGACATAAAGTAATGCTAATTTAGCTCTGCCTAAGGACTTCTGAACAATCAAATGTAAAATTATCAATGGTAGTATTATGAATTCTGGTAAATAGCAAAAAAACCCCCCCACATACAATATACCTCCCACCTTGAACTCATAGCCCGTACAAAGACCAGACTTTTTGGAGCTTCCCTGTGGTGAACTGGTCAAGTTCTATTAAAAGAGGCTTTCCAGATGAAACAGGGACACAATACTCAAGATGAGTTACCAGGAGAAAAGTTCCAGAAGACTTACATTCAAAATATAAGGTGGTGACAATTTACACATGGAAAATTACCTTTTCAACAGTCAACTAGAGATGTCTTCTTAACCTGAATATCTAAATTTCAGAGCTATTGTATACTAAGACTCTGAAATTTATTTAGAAAAAATATTTCTATATTTCTCATTTCCTCTAAGTGAGCAAAGCTTTACATTTAAATGCTAAGAACATTTCCTTCTGTAAGAACGCCAAAGCAAACAAAGTGAAAACTCTAATCTAATCACGTGTACTTGGAAAGATTTCTGAACTTTTAAACTTTTGAAGGAACTATAAACAACAAAAACACTTTCTTGTGCAAATGGAATGCTGCTATTGCGAAGAGAAATCAGCTGGTCTAAACAACACAGTGATACAACCAAAAACTGAATTTACATCTGAGCTCCTCTAGTTGTCATCTGTACAGTAAAGTTTAACAAACCACTAATTCTTCCTAACAGTGGATTTGCAATACTAAATCAGAATCTGCCCTTCAACACTCTCAGCAAATAACCATTATTAAATCTGGTTTGCAACAGAAGCATTAACACAGCTGGGAGTAAGTTTTATAGAAGTTGTGTCAGTAAAGGGGTTTTCTGTTTTGTTTTGGTTTTTTAGCTGCCTTCCTATTATAATTTACAGCACATCAAATGCAGACTATTAGTTTAAAAGAAAACTATAATAAAAAATAGGTATTCCACAGAGAAATATGCAGTTCATTAATCTTTTCCTCGAAACTTCCAGTCCTTTTGTAATTTTAGTTGTTTGATCTAGCATGGTTTTTTACTCAATAAAGGCATCTAAATACACACAAGCGAGGATATAGAAGTACATACACACTAACCATATTTGCAGACAACATACATTAATAAACTACTTCCAATTTTCTAATAAGATGATTTTCTAAAAATAACTACATAGAAACAAGTAGAAAAAAAGGCACAATTGCCCTCTGTGTTTCATTTACACTCTGTATAATTACTGCAAGCACATAGAACTGTTACAATCATATTATCTTTACTTTCTTAGTCAATGTTAATTGCTACTATACTAACGTGAAAATGTAATTAAATTTGCAGGTGTTACACGTGTACGAAAAAAGTAAGTTCTCATGTTCTTTGGGGGATGGCCTGTTTTGGAAGCTTTTAAATTTCTTCTGAGCTTGCTAAGTGTATATCCGCCTACACTGTCAAAAAACCCCCAAACTGCTACTTTTCAAACATTAGTACCACAAACCACGAACAGCCTCTTTTTATAGTCATCGAATGATTCTATTTAGAAGGGACCATAAAGTTCATCTCATCCTATCCCCTACCACAGGCAGGGACAATTTCCACTATCCCAGGGTGCTCCAAGCCCCATCCAACCTGGCCTTGGACAATTCCAGGGATCATGGGGCAGCCACAGCTGCTCTGGGCAACCTCTGCTAGGGCCTCCCCACCCTCAGAGGGAAGAATTCCTTCCCAATATCCCACCTAGCCCTGCCCTCTGGCACTGGGAAGCCACTCCCTGTGTCCTGTCCCTCCATCATTTGTCCCCAGTCCCTCTCCAGCTCTCCTGGAGCCCCCTTAGGCACTGGAAGGGGCTCTAAGGTCCCCCCCTGGAACCTTCTCTTCTCCAGGTGAAAACCTCCAGCTTTCCCAGCCTGGCTCCAGAGCAGAGGGTCTCCAGCCCTCAGATCCCTGTTGTGGCCTCCTCTGGACCTACTCTAGCAGCTCCAAGTCTTCCCTGTACTGTAGGCACCAGAGTTGTTTTGGGGGGAATATAAAAATAGAGATACCTTTCCCATAACCATATGCATCCTTCTGGGAATTCTCTGCATCCTTTTGAGTAGTTACACAATGCAAAAAGGCAAATACAGCTATGTATCTAGATGCTTAAGCTAGCTTTTGATGAGAAGGGGAACAGTTGTGGAGAGCGAGCTACTGATACACTCAAATTGCCACAAAAGCATAGAACTACTTCTGTTAACCCAAGGTCACCAAATTTTTCTTTTTTCTTTCCCCCTTACTTCTCCATAATGTGTGTCCCAACTTGTTATCAATAGTTTCTCATTAGCTGCCAGCTTCCAGACTTATCAAATTTCACTTCCACTTCAACAATCCCATTTTTTGTTAATTTTCTTGTGTTCTGAGATATAGAAGCTGCAAGTGATAAAGCAGATGGTTTTATAAAAAAAAAATAAAAATTGTTTGCCCAGCTCACTTGCTTCTGCAAGTCTTCTGTGTTTTTATTTAGCTGCAAACAGGCTATTATTTACCTACATTTAAATTTCAAGTAAGAAAAGGGTTTTTTCTTGGCAATTTGCTTCCATATTTTAGAACCAGTAACTGAAATACAAGAAATCCTTCATGGGTCTGACTCACACTAAATTTCTGTTGCTGTTTGCTTTCACACTCCTAGTCTCCAATTCCAACTAGGCCACTGAATACTTTGTTACTGTGAAAAGAAATTGGGTACTTTTCAAAACCTGTTAAAATCCCTACTTAAACTTTCTGCAGAACGCTTGATTTCTGAATCTTCTGACATCTTGCTCTTCTTTACTTTATTTTTTCCCCCCCTCCACCCTCCCCTCCAAAAAAATGGAAAAAAAAAATCCTTAAGTGTAGATCTCACCTATGAAGATGCTTCTGCTCATCGCCATACTCACCCAGCACTAGTATTCCGGTAATGGCAACATCTCTAACAAATGTGCCTTGTCATCACAGTTTTTATCAAGGAGGCCTCTCTTCTTAATTTCCTAACTTTAGTCCAGAAAATTTTGTTCAGCCTTCTGCTGAGCTGATCTGTTACCTTTAACTCATTTCTTTTATTACAGCCATTACTAACTTGTTTAGTTAGAACCACACAGAAAATTTTTAGGAAGTATTATCTGCATAACTTTCAAGTACTGTGTCAACATTCTAAATTAGCTCTTTCCACAAATAAAGTGGGACTGTTAGAATTCACCACCACTGCCTTTTGTAACAAATAAAAGGAGCCACGACTAGGAATTAAAAGAATTTTGTATTTGGGGAATAGAAATTAGTCCCTGCAAGAACTTCCTATCTAAAATGGCATCCCTTTAACATGAAAAATAAAAAAACATCCCACCAAACACACAGGCCAATCACCAACACCACAACTGACAACATAGAAGCAATTACCACTTGCCATTTTTCCTAATCTTTTCAAGCTCTGCCTTCATCAACCTATTTGTTACAACCAAAGGCACACTGAAGTGCCATTTCTTTGTTTGGATGCAAGGGTTATTATTGCTTCATAGTGAAGAAAGTATGTTCTGTAGGCTAAAAAACTGGCTGTACTCACAAAAATGTTAGAGATGATTAAGGATACATTTTTGATTATTATTCAGAGATTTGATATTTTTCAGCTATCAGAAAAGAATTAAGTATGGTTGGACAAACACACAAACAAAATAAACTGGCACGCTGAGTTAGTACGAATAGCCAGCATTAAAATTAAGTTTGCTGAAAGAAGGAGATCTATACCTGGCTATGTGTTGCTCCTGTATTTTTCAGTGCCTGCAAGAAAACTCACCAAAAAGCATAAATCTTTCTACCGATTCCTTCTGTTCTTTTCCAATAGCACATTCAAGGGGAGGAAATTAGTGCACGTCAATTTGACCATTTATGGACCATTATTCTCATTTTCCTGAGTAAGGCACTCTTTTCTTCAGCATTCATCCTTATGGTTCCACAGAGTAACAGCAGTCAGCTGCTGCCAGCAGCAGCTCTCGTTCCACGCTTGCAGGTCTAGGAAAAACTGCCCCACAGAGCAGGACTTGTTTGCAGATAGTAACTCCCAAAACACTATGGAGGAAGGAGCCCTTGTAACACTTGAGTGTTCAGAAGTAAGGACAAATTTTTAACTCAAGCAATGCACCTGTATTCTTAGTGGAATTGTATCTCCTTCCCAAGGTAAAGGACTTTTTTAAAACAAGATTTCACAAGTCAGAAAGTTAGCAGGTTTAGGTTTTCAAAACCAAACACACAGATAATGTTTAATACCAATTATATATTTCATCCCCTTGTGCCCTGCAAAACTGGAAGCTTCTTCTAGAAAGTTTCTACATCCTTCTTCCGTCACTGGAGGCTGGGAAAGTAGTAGTCTCAGTACATCCCAGGAAAAAATGTTACCTCATTACCACAAAAACAACAGGGTTAAAGATTTTACGAAATGAAGGCTTTTTCATTGAAAACAGCTCACATTACGGAAGTTGGCAGTACACTACAGCATTACAGGAAGGTTCACAATATCTGATTCTGCAGTAAATAATAAATACTAGATAAAGCCTTCCTATTTCTGTCCGTTATTGCAAATTACTTAATGACTTGCCTAGTTCCGCTTCCCAATTTTTTTTAATGGTTCAGAATACTGCTCATGACTTTGAAATAGCAGGCTATCATACCTCCCACCCTTACCTGCTCTCCTATCACTGCCTGCTGAGCAAAATGTTCAATAGAAAACTGCTCTTTTGAACTTTAATTCACTTGATCCCTCCAGTTTAATACATCTGCTTTCTTCATATTAACCTATTCATTCTTTGAATTTAGCAGCTGCTGGTGGTGCTCTTGCCATTCCCATAAACATTGTATTAAGTCACATGTAGTGCTGTAACAGCTTCTCCTTCCACATTGTAGAGAAAGCATTTCTGAAACCTGAGCCTTTTAACTTTAATCTTATCAATTATTTTAACCAGCATGCAAAAGCGATTGATTTAGGCTTTTCTTTCCTATGGTCAGTGCAAATTTCACCTCTACTGACTGTAAAGTTACGTCTGCGATGAGGGCCAGAAGGCCGCTATTGAGACCTAAGACTCCACTGTATCACCCAGCCTTGTAAAACAAGAAAACTCATGCTCATCATCTAGCAAAATATCATGTATTCTCTGACTGTGCAAAATGCCTTTCAAAGTCGCTAAAACTGATTTTGGAATTAAACTCCCGGCACAAACTCTCAATTAGTTTTAAATACTCTGTAAACTGTACAACAAACATCAAAACTAAAGGTATACACTAAAATTACATGCTATGAAATTTATATTTCAAGCCTACATACAAAGTAATCCAGAAAGAATGGTAACAGTATGATGCATGTTAATTGTTAAAGACCTTCTCAACAGCTAAACTGAAGTCACAAAAATAATTGCACGCATGGACTAAGAATCTGTAAGTTTTAGCTAAGGTTGTACTTAATGTCTGGCTGAAATCAGGATCTGGATGCAGAATTTAGCACTAAGCCATTCAGTATATAATATTTTCCTTTTCCCTGTATGAGTCATGCTTCTCAGAGAACTATCAGAATGCTTACTGCTACAGCTTACTTACTGTGACCAGCGTGGTCAGTTCTGTGACATTGCTGTTCAGCAACCTGAAAACAGAAAATAACTGATGATCAACTGAGTCAAGTAACTTTTACAAGGACAAAGAAAGACACATCAAACAGAACAGTAAAATTTATCCAAAAAAAAGTATGTGAGGTATTTCCAGCACACTGAAAGCACTTTGTTTTCCACTGCCAGATATGAAGCCATTACAACAGGAACAGTTGAAGACAAATGTTATATAGTAACACTTGATTTGTTTGCAACCGTCTGTTTAAAGACACATACCCATTTTACCATAACTAAATAGTGAATGATACAACCCCTTTGATAAACACAGTAAGCCAGAAGAATCTGTCAAAAATTTTAAAAATTTCCAAAAAATTAAAGGAAAACCTCATTTTTTTATAATGGAACCAGAGTTTCATTCCATTAGTGATGCTCTCTAGCACACAGATTACAAATTCTCTTCATGCTATGAGAATTCAGAAGCATCTGTGCATCAGTACACAATCCACACATAATTCACTGAAAATTTAAAACTCAAAATAATTTTGAACACTTGTTGGAATTGTTTACTTCCCAGATTTTTTTTCCCCTGGGTAGATCAAGTTTTTCTAAACACCTAGCTCACACACACTGCATAGGACAGCACAAACAGCACAACAGATGCAACGATTCTACTTCAGAAAAATGTTACTTGCTACAGTAGTAGAAATCCAATATTACTGTGGTTTTCTAATATATATTTTTTCACTGAAGTGGTGTAAAGATTCAGTGAAATTTTACAGCTTGGTACTTTAAAAATACCTTCTGTAGCATTAAGCACGGACTTGCTTTACAAAGCTTAGAGGTGCTCTCTTCAGCTACACCGACAGTTTTAACTAAGCAAATAGGCATAATTGCCTACATATCAAAAATGCTAGAGTAAAATAGCATTTCAGGGATTTTTTGGGGGTTTGCCTTCATTGGGGCTTTTATGCTGAATACTATTTAGAAAACAAATGTGTAGAAAAACAGGTATTTTTACTCTAGATCCTGTTTCACAGCATCACACTGCTGTGACCATAAAGCTCACCTATCTCACAGTGGCACAGACAAAAAAGCACACTAGTAAGTTTACACAAACAAAACTTCAATCATCTACATGAGCAAGAACTTCTTTCAGAGTTAGGCAAGCTAGATAGTTTAAATCTAGGTAGGCAGTTGCATCAACAGCAGCCATCGTTTTTTTCAGTTTAATCCTTAATTACAACCTCTAAATGTGTGGGCATTAACGCCAACTGCTTTTTTTGTTTGCTATGGCCACCAATGTCAAGATACACTCCCAGGCCTGCCAGGAAAGCAATATGCATTTTTCTCCCTTGACAAAAGGACAGCCAGGAACAAAACATTCCTCGCAACAGTCACTGGCAACATCATCAACCTATAAAGGAAGGGTATCATGTTTATTCTCCCGAGGGGAAATCTAAACATTGATAATCTCTTTCTCTACCCTACTGCCATACTTTGACACCACCAAAAAACCCCAACCTACTGGAACCAAAACAAGAGAGGAGACAGAAGATACCACACAGTAATTACACCATTTAAACAGTGGCAGCAAAACATTTGAGAGAGGGGAAGCTGAAAAAAATTACGTATTTTGCTACACTCCCAATCATCCTGCTGTCTGATTAGAGCCCTGAATTTTCTTCCAGAAAGCAGAAAACAAAGTCATATTTCTTTTCTTAAGTTGGAAATGTGGCATTTCCCACATTAACTGAAGGTCAAAGCTCAAGTACTTGTTTCTCAGCTAAGATTCTGCACATATGTTCTGCTTCTGATTACATGTGTTCCTTTGGCACTGCTATGTTTGGGGTTTGGGATCAGTCCTGAAGGCACTGACCAGTCCCCCAAAACCTGAACTTTGGGACACGCATCAGTGGTTCAGCAGAGGGCAGTGAAAAGAACTCTTCAGGTTCTTGCTTGCCACTTGCCAAGAATCATAACCAGCTACTTAAGAACCTGGCAGGCAGGGATACTGCACTGTCACAGCTTCCTCAGCCTTGAATCAAGTCATGACATAGTTTTAAAAATAGATTTTACTATGGCTCCCTCATTAAACGCACACGGACTGGTTTTGGCCCCAGTGTCCAATGTACAGAGTGAACAGGTGCCCTAAATGGAAAACCAAGGTAAAACTCAGTAGCAAAGATCGGATTTGGCATGAACTGATGGAAATTACACAACACCAACTTCTCCGTACAATAAAAGAAAAAAATACTTTAAAGGACCAAGAATATTGTTTCAGACTAAATATTCTCTTTCTTGACATAACTGCACACACACACATATGAAAAGCTCAGGATTTACCATTTAACTGTGCAGTACTGGAAGTCCTTGACACTAGTTTCTTCTTCCTTTCTGTACTCCCAGTTATTCCATTAAAGCCCTACAGAGAACCTTTTTTTTGTGGTTTCTTTTTTAGATTTGTTTTTAGAACCAATTATTAGAAAGTGTAAAACACAGTATCCTCAGAAACAAACAAAATCCTAATGCAATTTAAGCATAATAGGCCAGAAATAGCCAACATTCCACACTCAATGGAGAAAGGTGAAAGTTGAATATTTAAAACAAAGGAAAGAACAGAAAACCAAAAGCGGTCAATGGAGCACGGGACAGACAGTTAATGTGGACAAGAATGATTTTATTATTTTCAAATTTCATTACTGACTATGCAACATTAATGTAACCTAATCAGGCTTCCCTGCATTATTTCCTTACTGTGTAAAAAGTAAAGACAAAGGAAGCTTCCTGTGCTTAATATTAGCATATAAATGGAGCTAATTAAGGTTTGACTTCAGTGGGAAGACAGGGTGAGGTGAATTCCCACCTTTGTTACTCTTATCACTTTGCAAGATGGGTTTTTAAGCTAGACTAGAATAACTGGTTTACATTCTGGCAATGACATCTTCTCAGTTAAACCAAACCTAGTATCTGAAAGCACTGCAGAATGCAGCAAAATGTGCAATGTTTTCATAAAACTGTGAGGGAAGACATTTTCTATCTCAATGGCAGTTTGCTTATTTCTCCAATGCAAACATATTGCAAAAGATATTCCTGTCTTTTAAAAACTTTGTGCCCTTTTTAATTATATTGCAAACAAAGACCGAAAGAACACTGTTTTCAGGTTACATTCTTTCTGGTTTTCCTTAGTAATTCAGGACTTGTCTGCTCCAAAGTTTACTCTGACAGGAAAGCTAACAAAGTTGTAGCATTTATAAAAGACTGAGAAGTGAGATTAGGGAGCTTTATCAATCTGTTTCATACTTCTATTAATATTTGTAACCAGTAGTTCTTGAAAACCCTATAGAAAGAACATTTGATAAAATGGGGGGCCCTTATTCCTTTAAACTTACCTGAACATTTGGAAAATCGGAAGCAAGTTTCTCCATGCATAAAGACAAGATATGCCTTTTTTGGCAGTTTCAAAAGGCTTAGCAGAAAAGTCATCAATACCTACTGAAGACTAGCACATGACAATGCATTTAATGAAAACCCTTTCTACTGGAATAGTCAAAAGGAAAAGAGAAGTCATGGGCCTAAAATACAGTTTTAGGAAAGTACTCCAATTCAAAAAACTCCCCACACATATTTCTATAGTTTTTTTAAAGACTTCTCTCCTGAGATGAACNAAAAAAAAAAAAAAGGATTTAGAAAAAGAACAACCAAAAAAAAAGAATCTCAGAAAATGTTTAATCTGCCAAAGCAAAATTATCCCTTTGATATTTCCTATGATTATTATCCTATGATTTTGAGAACTGATAATTCAACAGGACATCAGTATTTCATCGTCATATTCATTCATCAGTCAGTAGGAAGAACATTTAAGTAACAGAAATCAACTGCTTTCTCTAAGAGTTTGGGTTCTGGGTTTTATTTCGTTTAAAAGATTTCTGTAGTTGGGTTTTGCCTGCTTGAAATTCTCCCCCTGCCCCCTTCTACAAACCAGTGAACGCATATGGAAAGAGCACACAACTGAAAATTACTTCTGGATCAAATCTACTTCCTCCCTATCCCACATCACACGATTCTTCTCACAATGGATCAAATGCCACCTCCAAATTTGGTTTCCGTCTCCAATCTTTACATTCTTCAGGTTTTTAGCCTAAAATTGTTCTTTATTAGCTTGACCCCATTTTCTCGAATCCTTCAATTTCTCTGTTCTTTAAACTATTTTTCTTGGGAGCCTGTGGACCGTGAGCCAGGAATATGCAAGGAGTATGTTAAGGTTTTAATTATGCCTAACTAAAGCAGCCTAAATTCTTTCAAATCCTTCTACAAGTCTCCAGATTACCCTCAGAATCCCAGTGTATGTTCTCTTCACCTATTTTAAAAATACCCTTCTTGAATATGAATAATCCTTCTGGAACAAACCAGAAATACACTGTATTCCAGATGAGGCCTTACCAGGACATTCCCAATGTAACAATCATGTAAGAGAATCACTAAAATCATTGCACAAAAACCCTCCGATCTAGAGACACATTTACCTCACCTACCCACTCAAGTGTTGGCCCATGAAGACTCAGTGGTCACATGCTTCCCTGCTGTGCACAACCCCTCACTGGATAAGCTCTTTACAGCTCCTGCTGCACCTTCTAAACAGAAACAATGCAACTGAGGGGG
>VZRQ01007687.1:68093-92706 GCA_013397975.1 Machaerirhynchus nigripectus | reverse complement strand
AAACCATCTTCAATATGATCTAGTTACACTAGGTCTCATTTCTTTAAGATTTTCTCATTTCTTCCAGTCATTTGCAATTGGACGTTCCTCAGGCTATTAAGTACTTGAAAGGAGAAACACAGGCATAACTTCTTCTCCCCCCAAATGCCCTGTTTTCTCACACTATTATTTTATCAGTCCTCAAAAGCTACCCACTCTTTACCTACACTAGACAAAATTCCAGAAGTGGCAGGAAAACTAAGGCCTCTACCCACACCTTACCTTTGTACAAACAAATGAAGTTAAGAAATGTTAATTCAGTTTCACTGTCCTTAGAAATCATCTTTTCAGCAGCAAAAAAATGGGAGTTATCCATTTTTATGACATATGTCCTAAGCGCAAGAAGCCAGATTTTTACGGTAAGTATGGTAGCACTGCTTTACGGAAGTAGAAGCCACACAAACCCTTAGGTAAGTACCTGATTCTGCAGCGGGCAGACTACACCTCTCTGTTGTAGAGGAAATACAGAAGTTAGTTAGCTGCTAGAACACCGCATACAGGAACTATGAATTGGTCCCAAAATGCCTGACTGAAGCTCGCATATAGTTCCACTGTATTTTTTTAATCCAAGTAATTTGACCCATGCAGCTTTAGATTTCTCTTATATTCAATCCCTGTGTACAGAGACCCACTTACACGGAATTGCTTCGGTTGAAAAAGCCTTTCAAGACCATCGAGTCCAACTGTTCCCCCATCACTGCCAAGGCCACTGCTAACCCATGTCCTCAGGTGCCACACCCACATGGCTTTTAAACACCCCCAGGGATAGGGACTCCACTACTGCCCTGAGCAGCCTGTGCCAGGGTTTGACAACCCTTTCCAGGGAAAAAATTTTTCCTAATATCCAATCTAAGCCTTCCCTAGCACAAAACTGCACGATCATATCCAAGTAAATACCTTCTAGACAGAGGCCTTACTATCCTCTGAATTGTCGTATTTCTTTCGGTCTCCATTAATTTAAACTTGTTTGACCATTTCAAGTACTTTAAAAATATTACTAATTCTCATACTAAAGCAATTATTCATTGTTTGACCTCCAAATGCTGAACAACCTCTATGTACACTGTGCGAAGAACAACCTTCCTTTGTGTTTATCTCTGTTTCAGTGCAACAGACCAAAAACGCATAACAATCAATTGGAGGCTTTATTTAGTTCAGTAGTATTAAAAAACAAATTCAACTTCTAAGTCCTTTTTGCATTTTTCAGGTAAAGTGTGTCTGTAATACATGTCACTTTTTTGCATCATTATCCTCTCCCTAAAACAGATCAAGCTAAAAAGCAATAAAGTTCAGAATGCTGAGCTATGGGGGTTTATTCACATTGTTGACCATTTTGTGCAGCTGGACAAGGTGAGATTCCGACACTCAGCTACTCAGAAAAAAAATCACTGTGGAAGAAACAAAAGCTACATGGACTGTCAAAGCTCTGTCAGCACACTGGACACACTTGTGCCATGAACCTTCCACACCAGGACCATTCACTGTTATGATGGCTGAAAGCAATGATGTCAGCTATGACATGATCTACATCATAATTAGGTATTTTGACCAACACCTGTGAAAAAAGAATCTTCTAGCAAAGCTTGCACAAAAGTGCTGAAAGGCTTTTGCATCGCTTTAATTAGTTTTCATCGACTCCCACGTTCTACAGACATGACAGAATTTTTCTCTGACTCAGCACTTACAGGGATCAGCAAACACACTTAGGACTAAAAAGCATGGCCATTCTATATAACCTCCCTACGCGTCACTTCCATACACTTGAGAAACAAGAATTGTGTCAAGGCTATTCTCTAACAAGTGAGGACATGTTGGTTAACAACTCTATCATGCCAGTAGAAAGTGAAGAAAGGAACACTGTAGGTAAAAATTCATAACTGCTCCTCTTCCTGTCGTCACCTTCAGTGGAAGATAAAAACATGTGAGTTTTTTCTTCTAGATAAGTGCCATTTCAGCCTTTAACATCCATTTTGAGCTAAAGAACAAGAGAAAGTCTGAGAATTACTGCACTGGCAGAACTTGATCCTCGCTTTGAAGACTGCCTATTTGCTCTGCAATGTTGTA
Source organism: Machaerirhynchus nigripectus (assembly GCA_013397975.1). Lineage (NCBI taxonomy): Eukaryota > Metazoa > Chordata > Aves > Passeriformes > Dicruridae > Machaerirhynchus > Machaerirhynchus nigripectus. Next base: position 90,603 of record VZRQ01007687.1, on the reverse strand, counting down.
AGCTCTTGCGAACAAGAGGGAAGCAGCAAGACCTGGCTTCAGCATTCACATAGCTGCTCCAGCCTGCCAAAAAGACACAATAATGGTTTTGCATAGTGCCCCAGTCACAAGCAAAACCTCACTACATTGTACATCATTCAGAGAATCCTAGACAGTATTATAAAAGCAATAATCACACAGACACAAACATAGCTGAGGAAAAGACAGAGAAAGCAAGAATGAAAAAATCAGCCAAAGGAAGAAAATAACAAGAAAAAAAGCTATTAGAAGGTTTAAAAAGCTGCTTTTTTTTCCCATTAATAGTATAGCTTACTTAAGAATAAAAATGCAATGCAACCGTAAAGTCTCACAGGAATTAAGTGAGACTATTAGGATGAAGATGATGGTGATGAAGACTACGAATAATTTAAAGTTCTTTGATATTCTGGAAATTCTCACCACTGATACAGGTACCTCTATTAGGCATGTGTTTAGGCACACAGGCAGCACATACTTGAGACACATCTAAAATGTCAGTAAGTCACTTTTATTAAGTCTCCCAGCACTGAAGTCTGGTAACACACGGTTAGAAGAGGTGTGAAATACAGGTTTGATTCATTATTAGATTATATCAAGTACACAAGCTAATATAAGAGTCCTACTCTGAAAACTGCAACAAGAAGATAACTCTTTCCATGTAAAGATATTATTTCCAGGTCCTGGAAAAAAAAAAAGTTTGATCTCCAAAACTTTGAGATGCTCTGATGTGACAAATAGTAAACAGCTTGTATCTTCTCCACTAGGAATTACCAGCTGCAAGCTAAAGCATTTCAACCCAGTGAAATAGGAAATTAATTGGTTATCAAGCACAGCTACATTTAAACATCCTTTGTATCAGATCTTCTGTCTTTATACTTCCACATCGATCACAGAAACATTGCCCTACCTGTCTACAAAGCCAATTAATTCAACTTGTAAAAATAAATTTAAAACAATGTATGTGCGTATGTATGTGTATATATACAGGAATACCTTCCACCAGGCCAGGTTGCTCCAAGCCCTGTCCAGCCTGGCCTTGGACACTTCCAGGGATCTAGGGGCAGCCACAGCTTCTGCAGTCAATCTGTGCCAGGGCCTCAGCACCCGCATGGGGAAGAATTCCTTCCCAATATCCTGTCTACACCTCCCCTACCAATAACTTGGCATTTTGAGCCCAAGATACCATGAGAGAAAAAAACCCCCATGTTGTGTGACACTGAAGAGTTAATTTAAACGTTATGCAGAAGCAGCATTTTTGAGGCAGAAACACAGGTACTGTTTACAGTTACTTGTAATTATTCTCTTGATGAGCTATACATACAAAAAAGAATTTTTTTAAGTAAGTATACAAGAAACCACATAACCTGAAGCAGGTAGGACATAATGTATTTTCATAAAGCAGAACTCACAAATTAAAATCTGGGGAAAGATAATCCTAAGTAATGTATCGGAAGGTTTATTTGGCAGAGAAGTACTGGAAGCCAAGAACAAAACCATTTCCAGAAAAAATAACTTAAATAATGCCAGGATCAAACCATTTACTACATATCATTATTTATATTTAATAGGCACATCAGATAGAACAGGAACAGATTTAACAAAGAGCATTTTAGCAATGAAGACGGCTTTTACCTATAAATACATATTAAGGAAAAACAATGATCTACTGCAATTCTAATTCGCTCTTGCCCAAGACAGCAGTACCTTCCTTATGCACATGTGTAACACTTTCAGGCACTGGAATATTCTCACAGGGACCTACAGTTTCCATCCATTAACAACCCAAGTCAACATAATACAATTTTCAAACATGCATACCACTCACTTTCAGTAGGGCAAACCCCTACAATTTTAGGCTCTCACCCTTTCTCCAAAGACAATAAGCACAGGCTTCTGCATGGGCAGCTGTCATACAAAACAATGAGAGTAACACTTATTTCACATATTGCGTAGTTCTTAGACAGTAACACCACATTCCCTCTTCTACATTTCCCAATGCATACTCCTCCATTCTGCTCTTGAGAATCACAGTCTGCTGATTTTATGCTCCTACAGAAGAGGCACATATTCAAATCTGACTTACATAGCCTTGTATTGAAAGATGCCAATAACACATACCTAGCAATATAACGAGCACAATTCATAAGGAAAACATATCAGGATTCAAAGAAGCTGTGATAATAAAATACCTCGTATCTCATTCGAGTGTTGTACCTTCATTTTACAGTGTTTAGCAAAATACTTTTTTTACATTAAAAATCCTGTATTCATCTTTATCAGTTTACATTACCACTACATTTAGATCGGAACACTGCTGTTATTAATCACAACAAAAATTACAAGCTAATGAATCATACAGTATGTTTCCTAGTTACATGTCTAGTACTAGGCAGCATGACTTTTCAAAACAACTGCAAAAAATGAAAATATGGGGGGTTTATTACAAATAGGCGTTTGTTGGGGGTTTTTTGTTTTTTAACATTTGTTAAATTTCTGAAGTTTATTGCCTTACCAAAAAAAGGCACTGCAGCTGGTAAACTAACTTTAGCACTGCAAAGACCAAAGGGAAACACAGCTTTTCTTAATTTTAAAAATCACAGTATGTTTATATATATATATATGTATACACATACACACACCCCTTTTACGTCTTCATATTTTCAGAAATGTTATTAAAAGGCGGGAATTACAACCACTAAACTAGTAAACGGATTTTATCAAATTACTACAGTAACTTTAAAGTAATATATTACTCCTCTGGAACAACCAAAGGCTTTAATTTGGTCCATGTGCAAAGAATCGTATCAAAGGCAATACAAAAGCCTGTATCACAGAAAAACCCAACAGTTCTCTTGCTAGTCCAGTTTACAATTTACAGGATGNCAGACACTTCACTTGCATTAAAAAACAGCTATGACTATATCTTTTAAATCCTTGTATTTTTCACTTACATTTGATTACATAAAATAGCAAGTCCTGCTTTTATTAACGAGAACAGCAATCAGCTGTCTGTAAGCCATCCATGTGAGGCACACACACAATCCATTCCACAGAGCACTGGTAAGCACACAGACTTCAGTTCTGAAAAGCCCTCGACTAAAACAAAAGCTCTGGAAAACTGGTTATTATTATGTGCATGTATTTCATAAAGGCAAGTTTTCATTTCACACATCAATGCAAATGTTTGTCGTCTCACGTAGTACTGGAATGGAAAGATAACAAGTCAGCATGACTTGTGCTAGACTGTGTGCCCTCAGTAAGAAATAATGCACACATGGAAATTATTTTAAGGTATTTTCACTAATAGAAATTATTGAATTACTTATTGCTTGTAGTTACAGATATAAACATCATTCTAGTCACGTTACTTAAAAGTGACCAATATTTTCTAATTGAAATCATACTGAATTTATTCTGAAAACAAAATTTTGATCCAAAAAAAGTAAAATTTAGTATCCACTATCCACATTCTACTGTGCACAAAACCCATGCAGATGGTACCATGCATAAACTTTTTATTACAGGTTTCCTCATGTGCTACTTTTGAGGTGACTGAAAAAATTCTCCTGTGAGCAGTGTTCCTATGATGGTCCTCTGCATTTTCCTACTGCCATAAACCAGACCCCATGAGGAAATACAAGTCCACTTCAACAACCCACTTGACAAGAACAGTGCTGACAGCATTATATACGTGTTGGACAGTGGGCACACACTGAGGAATCGGGACACTGCTTTGGGCAGTGGTGAAGTAACACTAATACTGACCTACCACTTCCTCAGCTGGCGGGCCTGTCCATCTTCTTCAATACAGTGATTAATTTTCAGAAAACTGTAGAACTTTACAGTCAAATGCCTAGTCTACTTTCAGTTATGGCTGAAAAGAAAGGACAAACAAAAGTTATGGCATAGAACGGACCGGCATACAGACAAACAGGTGAGGGGAAAGCAGGGTCATAAAATTTTACATGTTGACAACAGGTACTTAAAGGGAAAGAGGCACAAAGGAACCTCCTGCATAATTATGAGTATTCAGAAGCATTATGGTACCAGTTGTGTTTTATCAGAAATTGCTTGCTCCATTCCATAAACAGCATTTGACTTCAATCTCTATTCATAATAAAGTCGCAAATAGAAGTTAATCTGCACCTCCATGGCTAACAAGCTCTGGATCCATGACAATAACTTCTTTAGGATTATCAAAAGTCTACATTATATAGAATCTGTATTCAGAAGTGTTTCATTTTTTAACTCATGTCATTCTATGCATCATAGGCAGCTCCTTCATTGGGATGGTATGTCACCTGATTAAAAACCACAATCTTAATACTGTACATGCATCGAAGCCAAACTTTCAAGAACAAAACAGTACTATATTCACCGGATTAGCAGCCACATGTAATAGTTCCCTTCTTTCTCTGATGATTGTGTCTAGACAAGGCATCTATCTTTAAAAAACAAAACCAAAACCACCCAAATTTGCTATCTGCCCACAGAAAAACACCCCGATTTCTTACAGCCTACATTCTTCTGACTACTGTGATTCAGTATAAGAGGGATAAACATTTTTCATAGTAGAGAAGGTATCAGTTAATGAAATGGGAAGGTTGTTGAAACATGGTAAATAATTTTGATGAGAAAGTCTATATTATTATATTTTAAAGAAAAAATTATTAAAGGTATTAAAATATCATTAAGGTTACTACTGAAATAATGAAAAGAGACCAGTCACTAATTTAAGGTTATGATTCTGCAAAACAGTTTTACATGTTCAGCTCCTCTAAGTGTCAGCTAGGTCACTGCCTGTTTATGAAGGCATACACCTAGAACTATTCAGGATTAATGTATGTTGAGCTAATCCAACTGCATCTGAGTTACAATACATGCCCTATATGTAGTGGCAAACTTGGGCACTGGCAAACTCTGAGATTTACTTCAGTCTCCTTCTGGGCAGATGCAGGCTCTGACTCAACTAAACAACTACAACTTTATGACATGATGACATGAGATGACAACAAAACAAGCACATTTATAAAATCATCAAGATCGGAAAAGTCCTTTGAGACCACAGGCTTCAACCACTAACCTACCACTGCCGAGTTCACAACTAAACAATGTCCCCGAATACCACATACACACTTTTTTTAAATTCCGCCACCACTGTGAACAATCCCATTGCTCTGCGCAGCCTGTGCCAGGGCTTGACAACTCCCGCAGGTCGGATATTTTCCCTAACATCCAATCTAAACCTGCCCTGGAACAGCTTGAGGCCACTTTCTCTGGTTCCCTGGGAGCAGAGCCTGACCCCCACCAGGCTCCACCCTCCCATCAGGGAGTAGGAGACTGGGAGAAGGTCCCCAGGAGCCTCCTTTTCTCCAGGCTGCGCCCTCCCTCACCTGCTCCTGGTGCTCCAACCCTTTCTCCAGCTCCGTTCCAGTCTCTGGACTTGCTCCAGCCCCTCAGTGTCCTCCTTTTCCTGACGGACCCAGAACCGGGCACAGCACCCAAGCTGCCTCAGCAGTGCCAGCTACATGTCGTTGCCCTGGTCCTGCTGCCACACTAGGGCTGATACAAGCCAGGTGCCCTTGGCCGTCTTGCCCACCTGGGCACACCTGGGCTCATGTACAGCCACTTTCACCAGCACCACCCCCAGGGCCTTTTCCAGCTTACCAGCCACTCTTGCCCCCAGCCTGGAGCACTGCAGGGGGTTGTTGTGATCCAAATGCAGGACCAAGCACTTCCTGTTACTGAACCTCATTTAGTTGTCCTTGGCCCATCAACCCAGCCTGCCCAGATCCCTCTGCACAGCCTTCCTCACCTTCCTACCCGCAAGCAGATCAACAATCCCGCCCAACTCGATGTCACCCGCAAATTTACCAAGGGTGCACTCAATCCCCTCATCCCGATCACTGATAAAGATACTGAACAGGACTGGCCCCAACACTGAGCCCTGGGGACACCACTGGTGGCCAACCCCAGCTGCAAGTAATTCCATTCACCACCACCCTCTGGGCCTGGCCATGCAGCCAGTTCTGAACTCAGCAAAGAGTGCACCTGTCCAAGCCATGGGCTGCCTGTTTCTCCAGGAGAATGTTGTGGGAGACACTATCAAAGGCTCTTTGTGTGACATCAAAGTGCTGAAGTCCAGGCAGACACATCCACAGCCTTCCCCTCATCTGCTGTGTGGGTTCACCTTGCCATAGCAGGACATCAAGTTGCTCAAGCAGGACCTGCTCTTCCTAAACCCATTCTGGCTAGGCCCGATCCCCTGGCTGTCCTGTATGTGCCGTGTGACGATACTCAAAATGATCTGCTCTGTGACCTACCTTGGCATCAAAATCAGATTGACAGGCATGTAGTTTTTTGGCTCTTCCTTCTGGCTGGTCACTAGATAGCATAACATTTGCAAACTTTCAGTCCACCCTAATCATAACCCTCCCTACTTAGCCAGAACTGCTGTTAAATGATGAAAGGGGCTCGTAAGCACTTCCGCCAGCTCCCTCACTGCCCTTGGTTGAATCCAAGACCACAGACTAGTGCATCTTTAAGTGGCATAACAGGTTGCTGACCATTTTTCCTGGACTATGGGGATTTCATTCTGCTCCCTGCCTCTGTCCTCCAGCTCAGGAACCCCGAGAACAATGGATCTTACTATTAACCACCTATAAAGAAGTCATTAAGTAACTGAGCCTTTTCCTCATCCTTTGTCACTTTGTTTCTTCCCCCTCCCACCCCCATCCAATAAAAGATGGACATTCTCCCTGGCCCTCCTTTTGTTGCTGATTTATTTATTGTCTTTTATGGCAGTAGCTTGATTAAGTTGTAGCTGGGTTTTGGCCCTAATTTGCTCCCTGCATAACCTCATCATAACCTCGTTAACAACATCCTGTAGTCCTCCTGAGTTGCCTGTACCTTCTTCAAAAAAGTAATAAACTTTCCTTTTTTTCCTTGAGCTCGAGCCAAAGCTCTCTGTTCAGCCAGACCAGTGCTCTTCCCTGCCAGCTCATCTTTGGGCACACGCGAACAGCCTGCTTCTGTTCCTGTGAGTTGAGAGACTGATTCCGTCACCCAGTCTCCTAAACAGTCCAGTCTGCCCTCCAGCAGAGCAGGGCAGCCATTCTGCTGATCCCCCGCCTTACTTCTCCAAGAATCAAAAACTCCTATCATTTTGTGATTGCTATGCCCAAACCAGCCTCTATTACATCACCCACAAGTCCTTCTCTGCTTGCAAACAGTAAGTCCAGGGGAGCACTTTCCCTTGTTTGTCTGACACAGACTTTGGGAATAAATGCATACCTTCTTGCTGAACCAAGATTCACAACTGATGTTAACCCAGTGCAGTAGTTGTAATGAGCACACTGGATCAGGCCACTTTCACTTCACAGTCTTCTGCATTAGATCAGTTTGGTTTCAACTGTACGAATTCCACTCAGAAAATAAGCGTATCTGGCCAACTGTAGGCCTTAATTTTCACAATATATATAAAATCACAGATGAACTCATGAGCAGACTTCTTTAATTCAGCCTCACAAAATCCTTTAAAATATCACTGTGATACTAAAGCCACCAACCAGTCTTTTAAAAAGCATTTTAAAAAGCCCCTGTAACTAAAAGTTTCGCTGCACTAGAATGAAATGTATTTTGGTATTTTAGAATTAGCTACCCATCTATCACATACAGTCTTTCAAATTCTTAGTGCTACTATTTCTCTTATTCTTGTAATGAAAATCAAATATAATATATAGCCATGTACAGAATGGCCAACTTAATAGTTACACCTGTTTGTAGCAATTAATACAGTCAGGCTTCTATGTTTAAAACTAATGTTGTTTGCTATCAGGAGCAATAACATAGCAAGCATAATTACAAGATGTTCTTAATTTAAAAGCTGTATTTCAGAGAGCTGATGCTCTGCTTACTAGTATTATGCTGTTCACATTGACAGCACTGATCAGGTACCTGCTGCACTCAAAAAAGACCAAACCAACAAAAAGAGCAATGTCTTTACACTAGTTTATGATACGGTCCTAATCGCCTCTTTTCACAGGTGATCCTGAGGAAAACAGTCCAAGACCTTGTATGTAGCAGGTTGCCTTTTTCACCCTTTTTTAATGTACAAGTTACAAGTAAACCAAATGTGAACTCTATGTCTCAGAGTACTACTATAAGCCCCACAGGACAGATGTAGTGTCAACTTTTTTATTTACTATTCCAATGAAACACATTAGCCCAAATTTAACTACAATTTACTTGCAATATTGAGCAAAGTCTTTAGGAAAGGTCATTTTAACTTCCATTTAATATAATGCCAGTAACACCTGTAATGACTGAATTTATGAATATCCCATGTTACATACCTGAAGACTAAAATTCCCACACAGGAATAAAGAAAGAAAGGGATATGGGAAAAATCTGTAAGGTTGAAGTTTAGAGTACACAGAACTAATCTCTATTACATTATGTTAATATAATAATGCACATTGACAAACTCAGTGCAAAAAGAGTCCACTAAGGAACCAAGAACGAAGGACAGGATAATCAGTGAAGACCGAAAAAACTGGTGAACGAACACAAAGACAATTACTTTCCAATCCTGCATAAAAACCACAAAGAAATCACTATATTCATTGAAATCTTGCAAAAAAAAAATTTACTTTTGCATCCTTTATTATTCCATCTACACAAATTATCAAAGACGCAAAACATCAAATATTAACAAAACTCAAATTAATAAAACCATAATTAACAGGAACTTATTCAGAACAAAGGTCCATCCACACAAGTAATAAACATTTCAAGAAAGCATAAAGGTATATACTCTTTCCAAAACCAGAAATATTAAGATTTAACAAACCTAACACTGCAACTCAATCACCATGTTGAGCAGCACCTAATAAACACATCTTCCACTAACCACTTTAAGTGCATTTTTCTCTCCACGGCATCCAAGGATGATTTCACAACCTAACGTAGCATCACTGGCTTTTGTTTCACTGGGTTATTTTAGTTCCACTATTACATGACCCAAAAATGTTTTCTATTTACTTTACTATTTCAGGCATGACTTTCTAGCTGAAGACTTCTATATGCTCTCATCTCATATGGAAAGTGTTCTAAAACTGATGATCCCTTTCATTTTTATTTGCTTTTTATTCTACTTGACAGGGTGACCTGAATTTATAAACTGTTCTAGATGTTTTCTGGTTTGTCCTTCTGCCCTCCACCCAATAAGATGTCAAACTGATGTTTTTGACAGAACTATGTGTTATGACTCCAGTACCTCTACCTTATAGCAGGTAATTAATCTAGAACCTATCACTGTTTAGTTCATGTTATAATCCCTGCTTCCCTCTGCTCCATGTGCATTATTTCCAATTTACAGAATCAAGGCTGGAAGTCCAACCATCAACCCATCACCACCATAACCACCCCTAAACCATATCCCCAACTGCCACAGCCATACGCCTCTTGAACGCTTCCAGGGACGGTGACTCCACCACTTCCCTGGGCACCTTATTCGAGTGCCTGACCACTCTTCCAGTGAAAGGTTTTTTTTCTAGTAACTACTCTGAAACTCTACAGTGCAACTCTTGGCTTTTCAGCCTGGAGGAGACTGAGGAAAGATCTCACTGCAGTCTTGAACATCCCCAAGAGGGGAAGCGGGGGAGCAGGTACCCATCTCTTCGCTCTTGTGACCAGAGACAAGACCTGAGGGAATGGCTGGAGCTGAGTCAGGGGAGGTTTAGCTTGGATATTGGGAAAAGGTTCTTCCCCCAGAGGTGGTGGAGCACTGGACAGGCTCCCCAGGGAACGGTCATGGCTCCAGGGCTACCAGAGCTCCAGACGTGTTTGGACAACGCTCTCAGGGACAGGGTGGCATTGTTGGGGTGTCCTGAGCAGGGCCAGGGGTTGAATTCCATGATCCTTGTGGGTCCCTTCCAACTCAGAATATTCCATCACTCTATGAACTGAAGACCATTTCCTCTTGCTCTTTCACTAGAAACATGGCAGAAGAGACTGACACCCATCTCACTGCACCTACCTCTCAGGTAGCTGTAGAGAGCAATAAGGTCCCCCCCAAGCCTCTTTTTCTCCAGACTAAATATCCCCAGCTCCCTCAGCCACTCTTTCCTGCAAACAATACGACTCTTCTAATTCAGTTTGACCTTGTCATAAGCATGGTAGTTTTTCACCAGGGTAAAATGGTAGGTTTTTGTTATCAGATAGACTCAGCCTGTACCCTATAAGATCCTCTCAAATCACATCCTACTAAACAAAAGAAAATCCTGCAACATAACCAAGCCATCAAAAATCTGACATCACTCATTAATAAAGACAAGCTACCCAGGAGCAGAAATCAATACGGGACTCGAGAATTTGAAGCACATTGTTTGTAAACATTGTTTGAAAGGGCTTAGCTATTGTGAGGTCTTAACTTACTCTTAGTCTGCACGTGGCTTCTGTTTCTTCAGAATAAAACTTAATAAATAAGTCTGAATTTCAGCAAACAAAAATCTATGAAGTATCTGGTGAATTCATCCTGAAAGTGAAATTTTCTTACAAAACTGGGTACATAAATTAAGTACATCTGCTGCCCTTTTGCCTACAAAAGGCAACATTTTAAAATCAGTTTTGCATTTTTTCTTTCTGTAAACACTAACATGGATGTTCAATAAAAAAGTAGCACCTTCACTCATTATATATTGCAAAGGGATAGGCAACAGCCGATGGGCTTGGGGCTACATAGAACCAATCACCACACCAATGGAAAAAGAAGCAACTGCCTTTTTAAGAATTTAAGACACCAGAATGAAAGGCCAATCACATCCTTTTTCAGGGCAACAGTTTAGGTTTGATTAGTTTGGATGTGAAGAATGTGCATTAACTCATTCTGTGAATGTCTTTCTATGGCTAGTAAGCCAGGCAAACAGCACCTGAGTACCAGTCATTTACTTATCATCCTACTTTTTCTCCAAGTAAACGATCACAGATTTTAAAATTAAAAAATACTAATGAAAAATATGTGACAGTTAGTCATACCAGCAACTATTGCTTCTCGCCAAGCCAGAGAAACCTTTTAACACAGTACTGGATCACTGTATATCCCAAACCAGTACATGAATCTTCATTTCTGCCCTTGACATTCTGAGATTGTAAGCAACGTAAGTAACTCAAGGTAACTTCTCACATTCTTCCTGTATTTCTGTTAGTTCTCATCAGCCTATCTACCAATCTGTCTAGTGCTACACTTAAAATGGGGTCGCTGAACATTTTCTGTAGGCTGACTAAATCCTAAAATAAAAAATTCAACTTTTCCTTCCAAAAATCAGATACTACATACCTGAAACATTATTCCAAAATAATCTCTGAAAAAAACAATTAGTATTTAAGTGTTTGTCACTGCATTCCACAACCAGCAGTTCTCACTTAACATATTACAATTTGCAGTGCTATTTTTGGCCAACAATTCCGGTTTACTGTTTCTGAATTGCCTTCTCTGTCCTGGGCCTCTCCCAGAAGTTAGCATATGACATTTTTCTAAAAAATCTGAGATTACTATTACAAGGAATCACAACTGAAAATCTGACACTCATATAGCTCATTAAAATGCAAGCTAACTTTTGCTGAAAACGGCAAATTATTCATTGATTTATAAAATGTTTAAATTGTATATATTGAAACAGAAATTTTAAATGGGCTGCTAAGTAAAAAGTAAGATTCTGTGTTTACGTGAAATAGAATGTAATTAACACAAAGAATTATACATACCACCTACCTATCTCCTAGCACTCAAACCATCTATATTATTGTCTATGCTGCCAGAGAGACAACAAATATTGAAGAGTGAACCCTTCCTTCAGTCCAAGGTTTCTCAAAATAATTAGAATGCAGGCCAGTTCCATTGAGTTCAATCTATGAAGCAAAAAAAGTAACTTGGCTTTACCAAGAGATCCCACTTACCTGCATTTCAAATGTCTCCTACAACATATAACACAAATCATTCCTTAAGATGACTGATTGTCTATTTATCTTAAACACATTGCAAGGTATAAAAATGACCACAATTAGAAAAATTAAGCATTTAGCTGCCAAGCAATCTTTAAAAAGTGACTGCCCCTGCTACATGCCTGTTTTAACATAAAGTCTTTACACTATTTACACATCCCTCAGAACACGTAATTCATTTCCATGACCACAAAAAGACTGCAAGCTACATTTAAACACTGCTCTGTAGAAACCACTTACATCAACACAATAAACTTTGCAATATGCTGTATAACATCTTAACTGCTAATACTGAAAATTTACTGGCATCTGCAAGAGTCAAAAGATCATAAATTTACTTCAATGATAATCAGAAACAGGTTGACATAGAAAAAGATCTCCCAAAAAACAGGCTAGTGTTTCAAGCTGCTCTGTATCTTAGTCACATATAAATAAAAGGAAGATGACCTAGCATAATCTGTTCCTTTCAGTTCCTAATACCAGGTGAAAAGGGGCATTTTACAACTGACTGCGCTTACTGGTGCACTTAACATTAGTTTTAACCTAAAGTAAGTGAGAGTGAGTTCCTCCCTTCCCCGCATGCCCTTTGACTGTTTCCTTGTATGACGAACACACTTCTTTTTGCAAATCATAAAAAACTAGTTCAAAACCAACCCTCTGGACAAGGCTCAACCATGGAATCAACAACTTGCTATACCTCTTAAGCCTTAAAGGGCAGAAATCAGGCCTGAAAAGTACTTCTAGGAAAGAAGAAAAAAGAACTGCAGAAAAATATAGTGCTAATATCACAGCTAAATGCCAAACAATAAAGGACCCTTACTAAGTTTGTTGTCATTTTAGTAATATATTCCTTCCATATGCATTTTTTCTCTTTTCTGAAATCTACTTCCCTGAACACTCTTACATGCCAACTACACAAACTCTTTAATATATTTTTTATTTGGCAAGTTGTTGGCAAGGTAAAACAAACAAAAAAGACACTAAAAACACCAAACAGAAGGACTCCAGTATGCCATCAAAATGAGGCATACCTATTTTGTGTTCAAATACACACCCATTCTAAAACCCTATCCTCCAAATCCGTCTCCGCTACATTTAAGATATGACTAAATCCAAGCGCACTCTCTACTAAGTGGCCAGAAAGAATGTATTGCTGTGATTTTTTTCAATAATCCACAGTATGCCACCGCCTTTAGTCAAGACTTGGGATCTCAACTTTCTTCCCATTTCTCACACTTTCTTTGGGACAGCAGCTTTTTAACATGGTCTCTGCTGACAACGCAGTGAAAAACATTCAATCACTGTCTGCTGTTAAACAAGTGTCAGTGATGACTAAGAGGAGGGTGGGTCTGTAATCACCTAAAATCAGAATATCCGGCATTGAAAGAGAGCCACAAAGATCATGGAATTCAACCCCTGGCCCTGCCCAGGACACCCCAACAATGCCACCCTGTCCCTGAGACCATTGTCCAAAGACTCCTGGAGCTCTGGCAGCCTTGGGGCCGTGGCCATTCCCTGGGGAGCCTGTCCAGTGCCCCACCACCCTCTGGGGGAAGAACCTTTTCCTGACATCCACGTGAACCCACCCCTGACACAGCTCCAGCCATTCCCTCGGGTCCTGTCCCTGATCACAGAGAGCAGAAAACAGAGCTGCCCCTTCGCTTCCCCACATGAGGAAGCTGTAGACCCCAATGAGGTCTCCCCTCAGTCGCCTTTTCTCTAGGCTGAAAAACCAAGTGACCTCAGCCATTCTTCACATGGCTTCCCCTCCAGACTCTTAACACAGACTCCTGTGTAAGGTAATTTCACTGAAAGAGCCAAAGTGGGAGTGTCTATTGTTTCTAATATTAGACTTGGTAACTAAAAAAACCCAAACAGGAATTCTCCTTGCTGCTTCAAAAGCTCCTACAATCGTGCTATAAAGAAGTTGTTTCTGGCACTACAACCGTTGTAGAGGTTGGGTCCCCCAGGGACCTACTGAGCACTCTTCCACCTCACTTTTCTCCTAAACTGCACAGTTGTAGTCTCAACGGTTATCTCATCTCTGATCTAGCTCTTTCTTCAACACTGAAGCAGTGAGGTGCTAAGGGTAACTCCACAGAAGAAAAATTATCAGAGATGCAATGGAAAAATACTGGTTTGCATTTCTCACAGTTTATCCTTTTTCAATTGCTGTAACTACTCAGACAAGACCAGAGCTGTAAGGAGTGATAACATCTTTTATTATATGAACTGATATACCTTGAAAAACTAGACTCTTTCAGGCAAGTATGTTTGATATTTTTATCTCACTGAATAACATAGTAAGAAAACTCCCTTAATGGCTTCCCGTTTTCCTGGATCCATACATATGAAGTAAGAACTTACTTACAGCTTTCCTCAGCAATACTTTCTATTTACATGCCAGGTTATACAGTAGTAACTTACAATATACTGGATCAAAAGATGTATGCAGAGTAGGAATTTTGGGCTCCCTTTTATTCCCACAAGAACTAAGGATGTTAGGAAAACTGACTTTTATAGTGAAAAATATATTGCTCCTTATAAAAGTTCCAGTCACTAGGGCAAACAAAAAAGTTCCAGTCACTAGGGCAAACAAAAATACAGAAAAGTTATCAAACTTTTATGTACAAGCTTGATTTCTAACTGCAAAGCAAAACTGAATGGGGACAGATCAACTTTACATCACAGCTTACACATATTAATAACTAATATGTCTAAGTATGTACTTTTCACGTTATGATGATAGATAAGCATACTTTTATGAGAGTGCAGTCATTCCTAATATATCCATCATTTTCTCCATGGGATACTCAACAAGACTAGTCACTTCTATTTTACTACACCTTCCTTTTGTGTAATACAATCACATTTTATACTTCTTGCTTTTCCTCCAAAAGCATTGGATATACAATGCATGAAAACCACAAATTTCAGCAACGACAGTGTTAGCTAGGTAACACTGGGTAAATCGAACTAGGATTTCTTCTTCAGAACAACAAATGCTACGAAATGGCTACAAAGCTTGGCTGATGTTGCTTTTTTAGTCTTTACGTAATAAGATTTCATATTTAAGATGTATGTCACTGCTCACCCTCCCACCTTGTTTCTTAAAAGCTCAGAGTTTAACATTTTATTCAGCATTTAGCTAAGAAGAAATATTTAATACTGACGTTGTTCTACGATGCAAGCACAGCTAAAATGAAGGGCCTCTGTGGCTGCAGAGACCAGATTTCAAATGCAGGTAGATCAATAAAAATAGATAAATAAATTAGTCAATAAAAGACTCAAGTACAGTCTTCATGTGTGAGTAGAATGGTTATAATAGCTTGCAAACGACTACGCACTTGCTGTAACCAGCTGTTCTTAAATTCTGAATATGCAGCCAATTCATGTTAAAGCCAAATCCTAGCACCTTTTTTACAGGGAAATCCTAGCAGTTTTTTTTTGCTTGTTCCTCACGTTAGTTCTGTTTAGGATACAAACACCAGTAACTTTGGAACAAATAGGATCAAACTATTGGCATTTCATCACTAAGTCCATTAGCACAGCAAGGGTTGTCAGTCTTTAGAACTCTCCTACAACAGCTCAGGCAATACAGCAATGATCTCCAAGCCAAAAAAAAAACCTCCACAGCATACAAGCAAGCCCCTTTGCCAAGCTTTTGCTTCAGCCAATCAGCCAGTCTGCTCTGACCTGCTTGAAGGCTTGCATCAAGCTTCAACTACTTAAAAACATCAATCATGAAAACAAAGACAGGACACTGAATTATACAGTATTAACCTCCAGGGTTTGCATACAAAGACCTAAGATTTATTTATGTCCTAGCACGTTAAGAGCTTCAGCACGCCGTTCTTTACACCAAACTAGCTGCCAGTTTGACGAACCTCTCTGCCCTCAGCAGTACAGTGTCTTTGATTAATGAGTGCATGCTTGTGGAGAAGTGCAAAAACAAAAAATGGGGCCAAATCCACACAATTATGTCCCTGTGCGGACCATTCTAGTATCTGTCGAACTGGCTCGCAATTGCAGAAAGACTGAGGGCTGAGGAGGGGGTTCTGGGATCATTCTGCTAATTATACTTGGACACTACACACCGCTCTTCTAAAATAGGTATCTGGTAAAATGCACTGAATTGTTTATTAAAAGAATCTTTCAGCATCAGAAAAGCATTAATTCATTAACACAAATCAATTAATAAATAGGGTCACAATCCAAAAACATTATCTATGTACTCAATGAAGAAAAAAATACTCTCTAGATTTCAAGGTTTTAGCTCTTCATCCAACAGACTCAGGACTGAGGTTCAAGCTCAAGAACAGCTAGGCAGATTATTTTGTGCTTTTAAATCACTGTATTAAATACGCTAAAGAAAATCTAGCCTACACTTCCTGTAATTTACAAGAACAAGAGTACACTGGTAGGGTTCACCATTATTGAGAAAATGAAAATTCATTATCCTTTCCAACAATTCCACGGCAGAATTAAGTTCTGTGTAAGGCTCCAAAAAGACAAAAGCATTTTCTGACAGTCACTGTATTATTTTTAAGTGTACCTTCTTTCCCAGGGCTTTATACTGCAAACATTACCCACGACAAATACTTAAACTTAGCAGTCTCACTGATTTCAATGGGACCATTACTAATGTAAAGAGTCCATCAGGTGGAATAATTTTTTCAGGTAGTTTTCCTGTACATTTTTTAGTAGTTTGAATTTTAAGGTTTTGGGTGATTTTTCCCTCAGCAGCTAGAAAAATCTCTGCAATCTCTTTTTGAAAACTACCAAGGCTTAACCCATTCAGTTCTTTACAATGCCTGACCTACATCAAATGAAAGGGGTCTTATGTCCTTTACACACAGAAAACAAGACATTCAGGAGGCCCTAAAGGGTGTGAGTAGCAAGGTAAAGGGAGAGAATTCACACTAAAGGCAACAGGCATCATACAGACACTGACAAGCCCTGCACACTTTTTCCTAAGCCCATACTTTCAGAGACTATGTTTGAAATGTCATCTGTCACTAAGCAAGGTTTTCAAATGTATGCTTGTTTTGATATATTGGTCTTTTTTCCAATGATCTCAAAGATATTCACATAAAAAGAGAAGGAACTGCTATTAGGAATTCTGTCAAATTCATAAATTAATTCTGTTAAACTAAGCCGGGAAAACCCTTGTATCCTTTGTACCCTCGTTGCTACATTAAAAAAACTGAAACAAGCGTTAAGACTTCCTCACGCTCCAAGAGCGTTTCTTTCACCTGGTGTCTCATGAAATGCTAATATCACAATAAAATAAACCACAATTTCTCCTCCCCCAAAAAAAGAAGCGAAAAATCTAACTGATACTATAAAATTACTACTTTTATTTTTATTACTTATTTCCATTTAAATCTCAAAGGAAGTTCTGTATTGGACTTTAACAAAGTATATTTGTTTTTCTCTTTTTAAGGAATGGCTCAGGACCATGGCACTATATAACGGTAAGTTTAGGACAATAAAGAGCTTAAACACTTAAGAACTTGGATAAGAACTTAACACAGCCAATAGGTGAAACTGTGCTAACTGGATTATATGTTCTACATACCTTTCTTCCACTTAAAATTGTATGATTAAGAAACAAAATAACAGCAAAATATTGCATCTTGCCTGGCCCTTCTGCAGAGGCTGCATGAATACACGGTCCCAGTTTTGTTTAATGACTACGTGCATTCTGCTTACCTACCCATAGCAACTACTCTGTGGAATAACAAACCACGTATTTCCGTTTTCAAGGAAACAACTACCCAGCACACTACAGAATAAAGTCAGTGAAGACAGCTCTTTTTTCATCCTCTACCACCAACTACTTGTGATGTTGGTAAAAGACAAAACCCTTCCAGAGTCTTTATCTCTGTAACAGTGAAACTAATACTGTCTCACCTTTACATAAAGTCCTGAGAAAGACAAACTAAAAAACTAATGTGAACCTACTATTTTCCTCACACAAATCTTCTGGTAGTTTCTTGTTGATTTGTTTGTTGCTATTTACAATCAAAATTGTTTTAAAGTAAAAATGTAGTAAAAAAAGAAAATTTAAAAGCATAGATGTCAGTTTTAAAAAGGATGTCTCATTTCCTTCTGTGACGCAGTGGGGAAGATCATCTGTACCTAAATTCCAAATACTGCATAACGTCCTTCAATACAAACTTCCCATTTCTATAAAGTATGTTGACCAACATACACTTACTACATTTTGTCTATGTTCAGAATGTTGTAAACTATCAAACAATCACACTTACTACATTTTGTCTACATTTAGAATGTTGTAAACTATCAAACAATCACAAAAATCACTGCTAAACTTGACAACTGTTTCAGTGTTTCTTGTGGTGGCAATTAACAATCACAAACTAGTTTATAATCTTGTATAACATAATTTACTGAATATACTGTACTAAAACTAAATTAACTCAGAAGCTGAATCACACTTGGGAGAAAACTGGTAGACTGTGGGAATGTTCCTTGGACCAAATTATCTAAGTGATGAAAACATTACGTACCACTCTTACATACTCCATTCGAATAGTCTGTTTATTTAAAAAAAAATCCACCATTATTTACACTCTTTAGTTTTATTTAAAGATACCTACACATTGGAGTCTGGGAGACAGATCACAGTGAAAGGAATTGAACACGGAGTGTTCATACAGCGAAACTCTCAATGTGCCGGAGGGAGAGAGGGGAGGAAGGGTGTAGGAAACTGCAATGTTGGTTGTACCTCCCGAAAGTCAAGATCTCCTATTCCCAAATATGCCATTATAAGAAAATTACAGAACTAACAGCAGTGAGGTATTCCTTTCCCTCATTCTGGGATATGAGACCGGGTGCACAAGCTTCTTTTTGTTTGCAACTCTGATATTCCAGGTCCTGCATAGGAACAGAAAAGTAGCAACAAAGACCTTAACAATTGCAGTTCAAGCTGGGAGGGACTGTTCTATTTGAATTCATTGACACCACTCATGGCTTCCTAGCAGTTCCATGAAATCAACCAGCTGTCAAATCGATGCATCAGAAGGAACAGTTATGCACTCCCATAAGAAAAAGCAACACATCAGGATGTTTTCCAAAACATCTGCTCCTTTACGCTGCAGTTCTACGATAAACATGCAAACAAAGAAAACGTGGAAAAGGGCAACAGGACCTATAAGGAAAGGCTTCTATTACCTTCTTATTTGCATTTTAAGTGTCTCCCAAAAAAAGACAAAATAAGTCAGTCTTGTAGAACTTTCTTCTTAAGATAAGGTCAACATAAAGATTAAACAAATATACAAAAGTGCTCAAGCAATGCTTTTTCCCTCCACGATATAAAGATAACACTAGTTTACCTTTAGAAAATGCAAAACATTTGATTACATGTTCAAGAAAATCAAGTCTTTTTCACCAAAAGGTATGAAGTATGTATTTATTTACCTTTCCTCTCATACTATTCAAAAATGTTTACAGTGGTATTGACAATCTACAATATTCTTAAAAACAATTACCTTTTTGTGGGAGCACAAACCTATAAGGAACCGAGCACAGTGGAATTTAGTTTAAGAAAATAATTTGTATGAGAAAAACCAGTATGTCATGGTTTAGGAATGGTATTCCCCAGTAATTCAGTGCTTCCGCTGAAACCATGTGCTGCTCATTCACTCCCTCCCCTTCTTCAGGATGGAAAGGAGAATTGGAGGCACAAAAGGTAAAGGTCGCAGGCTGAGATAAGAACAATTTACCGGAAACAGCAATGAGATAAGAAAACAAACAGTAATAGCAACAATACCAATGACAGAGAGTACAAAAAAAGAGTCCAAAGATTCACATGGAATCAATAATACCCTAGGTTCACTTGGAAGAGAGCCCTTCTCTCCCGAAAAGGAAGAGAGTGCCTTGCCTGCCTTTCCCACCCCCAACTGACAGAGGTAAGGTGGTCAGAGCTACTGGGTCCTGGCCATGCCCCTCCTGGCTACTGCAAAAATTAAGCCCGTCGTGGCTGTAACTAGAACACGGCATCACAATTCCAGTTTATTTTCAATACACAGTAGTCACAAAACCTTATACTGTGCCATCCAGAACAGACTTTGGATCAGGAATGAAAAGGAAACAATACCTGATCCTCTGAAGAAATACTCTTTACTCGCCAAATACTTCTGTTTATGAACAACTTCATGACAACCTGATATGAATACTCCCCTTGCTTATAGGAATTGGTATGACCTATGATTACACAAGTATCACCTGCTTGAAGCGAACACAAAATTTCTTGAATACTGAAGATTCCTTAACAATTCCTAGTGCTTTCTCTACATATACTTTACAAAAATTACCTTGGCTACCATTTTCTTAACATTATGCAGTTTATTGATTTTGCAGCATTGTGACAAAAACATGTATGTAGTTTATTATGAGATGTCAAAGCTATAGTGTCATTTTCGGAAACTACTTATCCTCTGTTGCTCACCATTTATAACCTACCCAGTCCTCTAAACCTTCATTACATTTATAATTTAGAATCACCTGTTATACATGCTTTCAACTATTTAAATGTTTTCATTTATTCAGCATTCACACAGATAGCAAATAGAGAATCCAACCACACTTTCTGACGCGTTTAGGAGAGAAAAATAAAGTAAGCATCTGGCTTTTGTTCTAACATAACCTTAAGGCTGCTTCAAGTACAGCATTCAATACTGACTTGGATAGAAAGAAAGTCTTGATGCACAAACAGCTATTCCTATTACTTTCTATGTTAACTGTTGTCAATGTTTTTCCCAGTCCTGGAGACAAAGCAAATGCGAATTAAATACAAGTAGCTTCATGTTCTTCATAGTGCAACTTTAAATATGCAGCAAGTCAAACAAGCATAGAAAGATTGGAAAACAGAACTTTACCTACAACAATTATTCCTTATCAAGTACACCATGTTTCACTAAGTTATGTGACCAGACAAACTTTCATGAGATTAAAAAAAAAAGCAATTGAGAACCAAATTAACAGAACAGTACCTTTTACTGTTCTCCCTTTCACAACAGCTGATACAAAACTTGTTGTCAGAGGAAAAGAAATTTATTGTTGGGTTTTGGGTAAGGGGTTGTTGTGGGGTTGGTTCTTTCAGTGAGTTTAGTATAGTTACTACGTTTAGCCACACACATTATACAGTACCTGGAACACAACCCGAACTACATGTAATATTTATAGGTACTTTCCAAAAGGAGCCTTTTAATAATACAGCTTAATAAGTTTGTTGCTTCCAAACATATCTCCAAGTTTGCAATTTAAAAATGGAGGTCTGTCTTGCCATGTTCCTCATGCCGAGAAGACACTCTTTATTTCTCAGGGAAGATCCTGTACCAAGTGGTTAATGTAAACTTCACATCAGATTACTACTTGCTATAAACAAAAACAATGCAGATCTCCAGATAATTTGTTATTTAACATAGTAACTTCAGAACGGCTTTTTAAATAAACGAGCAGTTAAGCATTATAAATTAAATACTAAGGCCAGGGCAGAAAAAAAAAAGGGGGGGGGGGAACAACCCAAAAGCACGATTGTTTTCCTGTTATGAAACCAGACACCAGATAAAGCAGCATATTCACAATGCCCCCCGTACGTGCACGCTCAACTAGGAACCCCTCTCTTTAAAGCGTGGTTTACAACACGTTAGACCAGGAATTCTAGGGGAAAGCACAGAGTCTAGCAGAAAAATCCCCTTAAACTTTACATGACGTCACTATCTGTCCCTGTAACATCTCCTAAACTTTGATGCTTATCCAGAAGGGCTTTCAGGTTTTCTACTCATTCCCTCCTAAAAGAGACGGTCAGACTTTGGAATAAAAATTTGCCCAAGATGGCGAAAGGCTTGTTGTTTAGAGGGCAGAAACATGGAGGATATTGTAATATACACAAAGGGATAAATTTCAACAACTCGGCCCAGCGCTGCAGCTGCTTGTTTCTCTTTACAACGACGGGACACGCACAAAGCCGCGGACAGAGGGGCCCGCAGCGAGCCGGGTGTGCGGAGCGGCGCCCGCTCCCGGCCCGCGCCGCGCCCCGCACCGCGCGGAAGGGAAGGAAGGAGAGAGGGAGCGCCTACTCACCCGCTCGCCAGAGCGGGGGCTGCGCGGGGCCGAAGGCCGCCTGCGGAGGGGCAGCGCGTGCTCCAGCCGCTGCCCCGCGGCCGCTCCGCGCGGCCCCGCCTCGCGCCCGCCCTGACAGCCCCGACCGAGGGGAGCGGGGCAGCGCCCGCCGCCAAGAGGGGAACGGGATGGGAGGGCCGCCGGGAGCGGAGCGTACCGCACAGCGCCACACAAAAGAGCCGCCCGGTGGCCGCTAGCAGCCGCCGCGCCGCCCCGGAGGCTGCGGGCGTCCGTCGGCAGAGACGTGACCGGCGCCGCCCGGCCAAGGCACGGGCGTGCGGCCATGAGTAAAGTTTAAAATCGTTCGGAACACGGCCGTCCCGTCTGCAGGCACCCC
>VZRQ01007687.1:8745-68076 GCA_013397975.1 Machaerirhynchus nigripectus | reverse complement strand
GCCCTTCCCCGGGGCTCACCTCCACGCAGCCACTCCACCTCCCGCCCGCAGCCGTGCCCGGGCAGGGCCCCGCAGCGGGACTCGCGCTCGGCCCACACAACAAAGGGGCGATATGCACCGGCGGGGACGCGGCCGGCGAGGCGGGCGCTACCCGGGCTCGGGAGCCCAGGCGCGGCAGAACGCCATGCCACTCCAACCACTCACCTGGGAGAAGCTCCACCGTTCGGTGAGCGGGGTGCGCGGGTCTCACCCTCCTGCTCTCTCCCCTCCGCGGTGCAGTGCGGTGCGGTGCGGGCGGNCCGGCGCTCCCCACAATGCTGGCGGCCGGATTGTGGCGCTCGCTGCAGGACCGGCGCCCGCGCCCCACGTCCGCCTTCGGGTTAGGAAAAGTTCTAAACAGCCCACGTTCTTCAAACAGCGACAGAAAGTTCCAGGCGGCGTTGGGTCATTTTTTAATGATGACTTTATCGGTCGGGGGAGAAACAAAGTTGCCCACTTTAAGAACCCACAGATTAAGTTCAGGTTAAAAAAAATTTAATAACAATAGAATCTGTGGTATAAACAACTGCCGTCTACGAAAAAAAAAAAAAAAAAGGCGGTCCACTTCTAAAAGAGGAGACATTTAAAAGAAGCAACGTTCAACTTCTACGGTCTTGAAGTACTAGATAAATTCAAGTAAAGCAGACAACAAGGGTGGCGGAATTAAATTAAAATCAAGGGGAAGTATCAACATTCATCAGCTATTGATGCAAGAATTAAAATTTAAAAATACATCTTTTAAATACCGATGTTCTCGCCTTGCCTGAAACAACCCATAGAGATTATTTGTAGAAAACTAAAAGCTGTGCTTCCGTACACCAACCCCTCACACTGCACACATGGTATTCTCCTTTTTTTTCTTCTTCTTTCTTTGGCATAGTGTCAAACTCAAGCGCGGTTAAAGTACACTGCAAGAGCCAAAGGACTGCTCCCTACAAACCATAACACTATGAAGTTACACCACAGTGCAATGAAGAAAATCTAAGTGATTTCAGTATGAGTTGGTAAAAACATACTTGCAGAATTCAAGAATATGTACAGATTGTTAACCTTGTTAAATACTACATATAAGCATTTTAAAAATCGACAATATTTCTAAAAAAAGTCAATCTATGCATAAAGAAATATGCACATGTAGAAAGATGCCATTGTCTTCTGTTTCCTCTTCAGCCACTGGCTGCGATTTTAATTGTGCTGGAGGATCTTCATTAGTATTAACACATGGGGAGATTTCACAAAGCTGCTTCATTAGGAAAAAAAAAAAAAAGGCCTGGCAGACTAGCTCTTTTTGCATGCAACCAGAATGTCAGCCTTACCTCGGTCATTTGTAACATAATAAGTGCAAGCACAATGATTGCAATGCAGGAGCATTGGGGGAAGGGCAAAAACACTGCCTAATACGGATATGAGAAAAGAAAGCTTCTCATTACACAGTAAAATGTATGCTAAAAATTAGTGAAGATGGTGTCTCGTGAGACTCATGCTAAATACATTAATGTGCTGATATGTTTTTAAGTATTATTTTTGTACCAGGCTATTTCATTCCAAGGAGTCACATCCAGCAGCAAAGGTTTCCTAGCATTTATTGATTTTTTTTTTTTTTTTGTCCACCACATTCCTGGAATACAGATTTTGCTCATTTCACTACACCACACTCAGTAATTTCATTAAAAAATTGAAGCTTCCATCCCCGGAAAGGCATTTAATTTCAATGACACACTATTTCTTTCAGCAGCAAACCGCCTCAACAGTAAAAGCTGGCCTAAGGTTCAAATGCATAATTTAGTCCCAAATTCTCCATGCTCTGCATTCCTTTGAAGCTATAATTTGACTAACTACCTAATAACTGTAATAAGGACAATGATTTCCTTATAGTATGTTATTAACCCACATTTAATTAACTCAGAGGCTGAGCTCTGTACATGTTTGATTGGGTCAGTACCTCTCTAACCTAAAGATTTACTAATAATGGTCTTAAAAAAGAGTGTGGGGTAAGAACAATATAGATACAATGAACAGCTGCTTTGCTCAGAATGTCGTCCATCAGAAGCTCACGCATTTTGCAATACAACAGCACTGTGATTCATGAGATAACAGAATTTTGTAAGGAGAAACAAACAATGGAGTTAGATAATTCACTATCAAATTTACTGACTGTTTGGTATATATTTAAT
The DNA here is from genome assembly GCA_013397975.1 of Machaerirhynchus nigripectus. NCBI lineage: Eukaryota > Metazoa > Chordata > Aves > Passeriformes > Dicruridae > Machaerirhynchus > Machaerirhynchus nigripectus. The sequence continues at coordinate 65,863 of VZRQ01007687.1, read as the reverse complement.
ATTGCCGCTTGTACCACTTAGAAGAAATTCTGGTATGCATTATTATTACAACCTCTCTAAATAACCATTCTAAATCTAATTTTTTGTTGTTAGTAAGAGGAATTATAGTATCTCGTGACAAAAATGTGTGTGTTTGGACAATGTTATGTAATCTTTGTTTTCTGTAATGCTCAGCAGGACAGAATTTAATCAACGTGAGCACAGAACCACAGGTCCCAACACATATCTCTCTTCACAAAGTTCAGTCAACCATCCAAATTTACACCACTGGGCTATATTTGTCATCAAAATATGAACAGTATCTTTCTTATTGTACTGAATATTGATTTGGCTTTCAGTCACTATTTAATATAGTTTTAGGTAGCTATATACTATTTTATGGTCTACACCAAAGTATGTTTTAAAAGTTACAGGTTTTCCGCTAGTCACAAACAAATCAGTTTTACTACTGCAAAACTTACTAAGGTTTTAAAAACGTATTAACAATTCCTTTGTTTTAATGTGCTTATTCAACAGAAGCTGTTGTTAGTGGATCCTACTGATGCATTTAAAGTGATTAACTATTACATCAGAAAGGTCCCTAGCTTTCAAATTTGGCTGTTGTCCCTCAGGCAATATGAAAGCTGTAATTCTCAATTTTAAAAAATACAAATTCAAACTGTAGCACATATACTACAAAAACAGTATTCTTTTTTCTTTTGCTTCCTTCTCATGATGAATTAATTACAAATACAGTTAGCCTTTGCATTCTTTTCAGGCTTCCAGCATAAATACCATTAAAAAAATACACTATGCCAGAGTTTTGTAGCTCCCTTAGTATTTTCCGCTATGCTTTTTGACCCTATCGTTATATTTTTTCCAACTAGCTGCACGCACCAATGCTTTCATAATCTTAACTGCTGAATTGGGAGAAAACGGAATAAAATAAGCACCGTATTTACAGACACATAACCTAACATTTGAATAATTATACTGATATTACTGGGGCCATTTACATACCATACATAAATGTCTGTAAGGTCAAATCCAAAACTCCTGTGGGACTACAGAGGTAGAGTTCACTGTAATGATCTCTCCAAAGGCACAGCCAGTTTGTTTCTCTCTTCTGCACCTCTACTCATAGGCTATCAGCACAGGTTTACAGCCCTTCATTTGTAGCAATCCAGCTGTGCGTGGGGCTACACTAAAGTTAAAACTCACACAACATTTCCAAACTCTGATCTTGTAACATGATCTGTTCTAGACAGACCTTCTTATACACCTAAACAAACAATAAATCTTTGAAAGCATTTTAAAAGGTTATGCAGTATTCACTAGGGACTAGAAACTATATCATATACTTCTGTTAACAGGTGTCCTGTGCACTATTTGCAAGATAATATATGCATTTTATTATCGTAAAATATATTAAAACAGATTTGTATAAGGACCAGCAGAAAGTTACCATCAATCAAAAATAACAAAATTTTTACAAGGCTAGTAGGGCTATTCCTCCCCCTGATGAAGGGCAGAAATAGTTAGCATTTAATGAATGCTATTAATAAAAAAATTTAAAAGGCTCTTTTTCATAAAAACCTGAATATATCACTCAATTGTGATGTGCAATATGGTTTTTAAAACATTACATTCAAAAATATTGCAAAGCCTTTTTGCTGAATTTGCTCTCTGTCTAGGAGGTTTATTGTCATCATAGATACTTGTCAGCATTTGCAGAGGTTATGCTACCACTCTCTGACAGCTATTTATACAATTTAACATGTTTAAGTACTCCCAGCTTTACTCTCTCATACACGTGGTTTTATTATGCCATCCTGGAGCAGCAAATGAGTATCTACTTCTCTTCACTGCAATGAATGAGGGTTGAGGTACAAAAGGCCAAGGAATGTTTAAAAGCATAAATAAGTTTATAAAAAGTATAAAATGAATGTAATAGTTTTGCAACTGGATCAATGTGTTCACCACTAAGCTGCTTTCATTAAGCAATGCTATGTCATTTTTGATAATCAGTATGTAGGTAAATTTTCTTTTAAAGTTTTGCAAAGGTGCTGAACTAAATTAATCCCCAGAGCAGCCATAACTGGTTTGCAGAAAACGCAGAGACTGCAAGAATCTAGACTTCTATAAAAGCCCAGAAATCTCCCCTAAGGAGTTCCTGCATCAGCCTATGTTACAGACAACTTACCAAACACACTGCATAGGAGAGCACTCTTCTTACAACAGATCTCACTGTGAAAGAGGTGAAAGCAGCTATGCGTTATTTCCCTTCACTCCTAAATTGTTAAAGGATACTTCTGCTCATCTTAAAAGACAGAGAAATCTGTGATTTGTTTTGCCAATCCCATTTTTGTAGTATCTCATACCCCAACCTTGCCTTCCATAGCTCCTCCAGCATCTCTTTCATGTTTTTGATCAAAAATAGTCTTTTTATTAACCAATTAAATCTCTAAAAGTGAGAAATGCCAGTTCAATCTAAACAATTAAAATATTAGGCATTTGAAAGTAGAGAGATAAAATAATGTTCTTCACTAGGTCCCTTCTGTACTGGTATTCCTGTTAAATTTTACAGTTAAAATATCTGGCTCTGTCTTGTACTCAGAACCAATGCTGGATTTTAAGTACGAGGGTGCTTTCAATTGCAAGTGGTTTGGGACATATATCCAGGATGTTATATTAACCCTTGGAATGAATGAAAAACAGGGTAATTTTAAATGCTACGGTCAGGCAATAAATTACCTCTACATTAGAAAAGACTTAGATTACATTTCTCCATTTGACTGGAAAAGCACCAGCCTCACCGATAGCAATAATAGCAGATAAGGTACTGAAAATCTTTGATTACCATGACAGCTCACATTGTTCTATCAAAATCTTTGCAAATTAAAGTGACTAAAAGACATGCACAAAAACAAAAGAATCAGGGATTACTTTTGTATCATTTTTTCCCTAAGTATTTTACAAGAACTAATGCAAGGAAATACTAACTTTCAAATTCAGTTAATTTTTATCTTCTTCCAAAAAATGGATGATTTTGCTATTTAGGCATATTTGGCATTTTCCGTTCCCTGTATAAGACTACAAAATGCCCTACATAATAACTTGGTTAATTTTCTTATGCCTACAGTGCTCTCTTTTCTTCTGGACCAAAACTAAAGCTAGTTTCCCTTGCTCAAAGGATGTAGTGTGGGGTTTTTTTCCTGTTTCTTCTTTAACCGCAAGGATGCAAAAAGGCCTACCTCAAAATTTAGTGTAGATCGTAGTAATTACACCTACAAGTGAAAAGGAGCTCTTTCAGGGTGGAAGACAACCACTGTTACATAGCAGACAAGACTACATGATAGTTCAGGACAGGAAGTGATGGCATCTCTTATTAAACTATATTTAAGCAGGAAATAATCTTATGTAATTAGGCAACCTAGAACCTGGCCAAGTCACAAGGATTAAGAACTCCTGCAAAAATTTCAGCACAGTCTTAGTTAATTGTCCATGAACTTAATTTAAAAGCACAGCATATTACTACTGCATATATAGTGCTGTATGCACCAAAAATAGCTGTGGCAAATTATTTTGTCAGTACATACATTTTCAAGTTGCACTTAGGCTATTAATGATGTTGCTTTTAGTGTACTTTTAATATTTTTATCCGTAAACCACCATCCAGTTGGTTACCTTTAAAGCTACATCAAATTTATACATATTGTCTGGTTGATTTTTATACATTAAAACAGAATAACGCAGAACACCAACACTGTGACACAATGAAGATTTTTTTGGTTGGTTGGGTGGTTGAGTTTCTGGCTTTTTTTTTTTGTTTTTGTTGTTTTTTGGGGGGTTTTTTTTTTTTGGTTTTTTTTTTAAGATGCATGCTGTTCCAGTTTTATTTAATTAAGATCTCTCATGCCTGCAAAACCTATAGTTTCAAGGCAGAAACTGGCCTTGCTTACACAGTTCAGATTCTTCGGCTTCTAGCTCTTCTCTTAGTCTATCCTTAATGTGTTTGGAATGTTGCTAAAGACATTGTAAACCCATTTCTATATTTTAAGACCTTGGTGATGCATCCACAAACCAGAAAATATGTAAAACAGAATAAGAATTACTGCAAAAAAAAAGCCAAGCTGGAGTATAAATGCGCTGGCACTTCAGCCATCGAGATAATGACTTTCACAGCAATACCACTAATTGAAGGAAATACAGAGGACACGGATCTAATGTCCAAGAATGTCCTTAGCATAACAGATCCAACCCATTAGTATATTTAATTTCCCCCCTAACATCATACATGCTATTCTAGATGAGAGCTATATTGAAAGGTAAAATATACAAAGGCCCTTAGAAGTTACATCCACTTGCTCTTTCTTCATTGACTTACAAACAGTAACTCTTACATTTAAAAACTACTAATGATTATGTCCTTTTTATAGACAAGGATTGAGGTAGACAGAACTAGGAGCTGAAATCATAAGCTTGTGATTGTGAATCCCATTAATTTCCACCTTCCAAACATTAGAAAAAAGCTTTTTAGGAATAGTTTTGTACCAAGGTTAGTTGTATATGTTAGTAAAGAAATATATATTCCATAATCTGATCATTTTCTAGGAATTTAAAATAATACAATTTGTCAGAGAGTTCGGAAGTATAATTCCTGAAAGCAATACTATTGCCGTTTAAAAAAAAAACAGTTTATCTATCTCCATGTCTTCAGAAACTCTTTCTAATCCATTATTTCTTAATCTGAGCACATTTTCTGCATCATCTGTTTGGTGTCACATCTATTGGCACTATCTTAGAACCCTCAGAACATTATCACCACACATGTCACAACATAACCCAAATAAAGATCAGGCTTCTTTCAGGACTACAGAGTGCTGAACTACGGATCTAGAGATTATTATTGCAACTATCAGAATCTGAATATGTTTAAAAAGTGTTTCTGAAAAGACTGCAACATGTAGTATGGAAATTTTATGCCATTTTGTACATAAGTATCTAACGTTTCTTTGCAGGAAAGCAAGCATGAAAAGGACCTTTTCCTACTACTAAAAATTCTAAACACCCTCTACTTCTTGTTATATATTTGGGGATATCTTAGGCAAAAAATATGTAACAAAAGGCTACTTAATGTAACTAGAATAGTAGAAAGCTGGTGTACGTGTATTAATAACTCAAAACTTCCAGAGTCCTGGCCTTTATTGTACCTTTTCCCTTCTCCCTTCCCTTCAGATTATATTAATTTCCTTTGTTCAATGTTAAAAATGCATAAATTTATTACTATCCACTACAGAGATCTCTGTGACAAAGCCTTATGTAAATCACTTGCTAGCACGGTAAAACGACTAATTTGTGCTTCTGTGAAAGCTCATAGGAATTATCATAAGTGTGAAAGGTGTCGCTGTAGCGCCCAGACGGAGAGATGCAGCACACACAGATCCAGTGAGAAAATAGAGTAACTTTTATTATTTACAATATCTGCTTATATGCACTAAATTCCATAGGTGATTGGTCAGTGGTCACCCACCTCCTGGGGTGATTGGCTGAAGTCCTACAATGCCCAATTCTAAACACTCTCCGCCTCAAACCCAAACAGATCGGGAAAACAGCAGGTGTTCAGATACTATTTACAAAAACCATCTTACTGTTTTCATAGCTTGCATGAGAAAGGAGAGGTTCTCACAAAATGCTGCAAGAAGCAGGGAAAACCTTCTGCTAGCAGCTTTTCAGTATCTACAAAAGGTGTATCATATTTGAACTCTTTATGACTGTAGTTGATAGTATCCTCAAATTAAGCATGTCATTCCAAATTTTATCTTCTAAAAATTCGGTTTTCTGATCACATTTTGATCATAGAAATCGATAAGGATTGCTTTGATGCTTCTTGTGTCATTATGTTTTAACACAAACAGAGAAATACAAAAAAAAAAAAAAAGCCCAAAACATTCCAACTGTCTAGTCTTGACTGTCTACATTAACTCATACTCAGCAGATATAAATACAGCTGCATTTATGCATCTCATGAAAGATTGAGTAAGTTCATGAAGTGCAAGAGTAAAAAATAACCTCGATGCTTTTCCCAGTATCTTTAGCAGGCTATAAATACTTAATTCAATCTCATTTTCTGTAGTACTTTAGCAGTTTAGGAGAAACTTTAAACATCTATTTAAAAAAAAAAAAAAAAAAAAAAAAAAGCGCAAATAGTGGAATATCTCTAGAGTTAATGACAAGACCCTGCATCTTTTCTCCGGCTTTACCATATTAACGGCCCTTGGCTCACATTCAGCCGTGGCTGTAATTTCTATCTGTTGAAGACAGTGCACACACTGGAGCCGACCTGAGTGTTCAGTGTTGCACTGTCACAGGTGAAGCAGGACGCCTGAGAGCGTCTCAGAGCCTCCATCACCGCCGAGCCCAAGGCTGGCTCCCAGCGCCTTCTCCCCTTTCATTCACTGCTCTGAGGATCAGGCTCGCTGCCAGCTCGGACACCACGGCGGGAGTGTCACCGCCCGGCGCCATAAGGGGACGGAGAGCCGGCCCTCACCGCGCCTCGGGTCCCCGGCGCCGTTCCGCACGCCCTCGGGTGGCCGTGGCCCGCCTAGGCGGCCGTGGGCGGCACCTGGCCCGTGAGGGAAGCGACGATGGCTTGCAGTGATGGCCTGCACTGGGGGCCGGCCGGGAGGGGAGCAGCGATGGCCTGTAGTGGTGGTCTGCACTGGGGCCCGGCTTCTGCAGGTGAGCGGCAATGGCCTGCACTGGTGCCCGGCTATGACGGCAGTCGTGGCCTCACAGCCCAGATGCCCAGCAAGGCAGCATTGACAGGTGGCCCCAGACTGAGCAGACGCTGCCTTTTGGAGTTTGTGCTCCCACTGCCAGACTAGCTGCAGAGTGACTGAAGCACTTGGGTCCAAGTCCCATCTTGGTTATTAAACTGTATCTCTGCTTGAAGTTGGGTTTTGCTCATACAAGTTTGACTGGAGGTGACCTCGTGCTTAACTGGAGTGCTTTATTAAGCAGTTAAATTTTCTCACCTACTTCACTGGCAAGGATTCTTCTTCAAAGGTGAGACATACAGGTGAATTGGTGTATTTGCTTCTTAAAAGGCTGTGTTTCGTGAAAGCACTGTGAAAAAGCTGGAGTAATGGCAAAGAATTATTAAAAAGGCTTGATCCCTACTAGATATACTATCTGCTGTCAAAAATCAGTGTTGATAGAGGCAGTTCTGTATACTTCAGCACACGTAGAAGGCAGAGAGGAAATCTGTAGATGCTGATGACTGCAAGAAGGAAGGCCAAGGTAAGTATCAGACAACTTTAGAGGTAACTAAATAGTATCATTATAGTTCTTCCATCAAGAGGTCTAGAGGATGTCAAGGAAACTGCTAGCAAAGAATTCCCATAGTTATGTTTGAAAACTATCATTAAGCAAGTCCTCAATAGTCTGTTTTTTCCTTCATGGGCATTCATTAAGAAAAGGTGTTTACTACGGGTAAACAAGTTCACGGAACTTGTGAACCCATTCTTACCAAGCATTAATTTTCTGTCATAGAAAGTACAAAAGTGTATGCCTGTGCTGTTAGACCTTGAGCTATGCATTATTTTTTACTAATATTTTTCCATGTACTCTACCAAAGAGTTCGGTTAAAATTATGGGGTTTTATTTTCCCCAGCATCGAATATACTGGTTGCATTCTCTGAGCTATCTTAACTTCCACCGATTTGTCTCGAGTCAAATGAATTGACAGAAGTAATCTGAATTTTGATGTCTTTGCCCTACTTCTGCTGAATAGTACTAATTTTATTGACTGATATGAAGTCCTTTCAAAAAACTGTGTGTTCTATAAGCACACCAGAGGTATTTACTATTAGCTATTAAGGTACTTCTTACAGTTGTTTGAGACTTACCTTGATCTCCTCCCTTGTGTTTACCAGCATCTATAGATTTCTTGACTATCTTCCATGTCCACTGGAGTATATGAAACCAAAATAAGCTGGTGGGGGTGGGGATGGGGTGTGCAGGCTCCCTGGCCTAGCCAGCCTAAGCTTCATACACAGTTTGAGGAAGTTGAGAAAGAAGGCTTTTTGTTCTCAAGTCCAAATATTAGTTGTATTTCAGCTAGGACTAAGTTGAAAGTCCAGCATAACTGGTGCACTAACAGCTTAGGTCTTGAAAATCTGGCTTGGTGCAGCCAGCCCTGGAAATTAAAACTTGCACACGGGCCCATATGTTCTTAGTTTGAGTGGACACGAACTGGTGTTCATGAGATCCCCTTTAATCTGATCTGTTTGAACTGCCATTGTATTCTGTAGTTCCATTTCTATGAAATCACAGAATGGTTTGAGTGAAAGATCATCTCATTCCTATGAGTATTACAATGTATGCAGAATAGTAAGTGCAGCCACTCAAAATTCCAAATACCCCTCTTTTGCGAATGTTTGAAAATCCACACCAGAGCACAGAGTTTGCTTATATGTACAAGACCTTCATCACAAAAGACAACTACAGATTGATGCGTATGTCTAATAACACTCCAGGGCAGTAAAGATTTGGATGGCCAAGAAAGAGGTATCAGGCTTCCTAAATTCTGGGTGGCAGCTATAAAACAGAAAGAAAGAACAGACTTTTGGAGGGGAGCAGTGAAAATCGACAACTTTTTTCGTATTCTTATTCGTATATTCAACTTTATTCGTATTCGTTTTCAGTTTAAACTTTTCGGAAAACTGAATAGACAAAAGTCTAGGATTCATCTTTCTGAAAGGGACTACGAAGTTGACAGCTAATTAAATGTGAGTCATGCATGGAGCTGAGCAGGACTAAGGACTGAAAATTAACATACGTTATGGAAATAATCCTGTACTACTTTATGGGCCTTATATTTTACTATTATAACCACAAATATTTTCAAGACTGCACAGACAAGCTCTCTGAGCTAAGCATAAAGAGGACTAAAGCTGCGTGTGTGACATCAGTTTGGCCTCTTTGTTCTCCTGAGCTTATTATTCTAGTGTAGTTTGGTGGGGTATTAGGGCAGTAGACAAAGGAGGCAGTTTTCTATTCAATTCCTGAGCCAGTTGCTGCACAAGTTGGACCACAGAATGAATGAAATATTGAGTTGCTGGTCTTTAAGGTAAGGAAAATGAAAACCACACAGGAGAGCAGGCTTTTTGTCTCAACCTCTGACATGAAATGTTTTTTATTAAACTGCATGGTCAGTAATTAATCTTATCTAAATATGCAGTTTGACCACCTGTTTTCTAAAAGTATAGGGTATTCGCCAACTTCAATTCACTGAAATTCTGAGCTGTTTTTTGAGCAAAGATCTTCACCAAACATAGGTGCTTGACCTGAGCATCCAAACAAGTCAAGCAAAGTTAGCAAATACATACTTTAATATGCCACATATGAAAACTGATAAAATCATTCATAATACATATAAACTAGCATACCAAATCAGGACTACTTTATTCCAGAGTCACCTGTCACATAAACATGGTCTCATACACGACCATATTATAAGTAATTGGTTTAAATTCATGTCTGCTCTTGTTCCAGAATAATTTTCACCTGTAAAAAAAATCATTACTTACAGCCTACCTCTTGTCTCTGAATTGATAAATTCCTCATGTGCCTTAATAGTGTGTACGTTACTACCATACAAGAAGTAGAAGCTTGATGTCCTTCTTCATTTTGCACACACAAGCAACTGTGATAATCTGGCTTTGTATTTTGACTTCCGTTGCTTTCCAACAGAGCAATTGATTTACAGTCAATGCAATAACAAACACGTGAAGATTTCTTTAAAATATCTCCTTGTAATCTGATCTGTATTGCCATTGCTACAATTACACAGCAGCAATTTGAGACCCGTGACTGGAGGGGTGTTTCATTAAAGATTCCTGTTCTCAGAGTGCTGGCATTTTTGACAGAATGATTTTACTTATGCATCTCCATCCAAAGGTGATTTTCATTACTGCTGCTTTGTAAGCGTGGCAAATAAAATCAAAAATATTTTCTCTAAGTAGTCATTCTGTGAAAAGATAGTGAATGTATTTTACTTTGTCGCTAATTTCAGAAGTATTTTTGTCTCTATAAATTAAACATTTGGTCTTTCATGAGCCTAGTTCTTATTTAAAAACCCAACTTGTTCGAGGAAATTGAATTTAAAAATATATATTTTAGTCTAAAAGCTATGTAATAACCCATGCATTGATTCTATGTCCTATCTCCTATTAACCTTCTGTTAACTATAAAAAAAGCTGTAATGTGGCCTTCTGGAGAGGGAAAAGAAACTAGGCTTTGCTAGTTCCACTAGCCATAGAGCTATTTTAATTTGTGTTTATTGATGTCATTAAAAGAAATTTGAATAATTATGCTTGCACAAAGTGCAAGTTTTCAGTGAAAAGAACAATCAAGAAGGCATTATTTCCATGGTTTTTTTTTCCTTTGACTCCTCTCTTATCACAGTAGTCCTGTTTATCCCGTGATCCCTTTGGTACCCTTTCCAGGACTGAAGACAACATATGTTATGCTAATGTAAATCCGTGAGAGTTGGCTGGCCAGGACATTTGTTCCAACCAGAATATACAACACATGCATCCTGCATTCTTTTCTTCTCTCAAAGTATTAATTCTTATTAGTCTCCTTCATGCCTGGAAAGATCCAGCCACCAAATGTGACCTGTTTTCTTGCTGTCTGCTCTTACTGCTCACTCCAGATGTCCAGCTAGCATCTCTGTCGCAACAAGCAACTTCTCTCTCTGTCTGTTTAGGCTCAGATCTAGTGATCTTCACTCCAACACACCCTAGGTGTATCAATCAAATGGCTACTATTATTTTGGCATTTGCCTTTGCATCGTCACTGATTTTCAGAAAACTTGCAGGGACCCGGATTTCTATCCATCTTTCAAAACGGGTTGAAATTGGTCAAGACACTAAACAATGGGACCGGCAAGGCATTTGTATGAGCCTCATTTCCTTGCGGAAGCACAATAGAATTATGTCTCTCAACCATGCTGGTGCAAGTACTGTCACCTCTGCAGGGGTCAGCGGCTCCAGATACAAGGTAAGCAGAGATAAACAGCTGCCCCCTTTCAGAGCACACCTCCATCATAGTCTGTCTGTCCATCAGACCTGGGCACATCCATTGCTGGGATTTTACAGGAAGTCTGTAACAAAACACTGGAATGTATGTATGCTAAATGTTAATATTAGACATGTAAGTGTGAAAGAAAAAGTAATTGGTGAATGGCTTACATAATTATTCCTGTCTTTTTCAAGTCAAAAAGAAAGGTGACAATCAGGAATGGCAGAGGTTGCAAGTAAACCTTGCTGGAAAGGCGGCAGGAGGCAGATGTATGCAAGGAGAAAGGAAGAAAACAGGCAAAACCACGCAGATACTTTTGAGAGCTATGAGTTTCTGGTATCTGCAAAAGATCATTCACAATGTAAACAGAGGCATGTTGCTGGGGTAAAAATTACTTAGGGCTATGAAAATAAATATCTTACCAGAATTTATTTCAAATAATTTTTTAAGAGTTACTCTGTTCTTCCCTTGAAGTTAATTTCTGTGGCAGGAGCAGAAGCTTGTAAAGGTGTACTTTAACACAGTGAACTTAAACTAACAGACTAGCTTACTACCCAAAACTAAGCAGGTAAATTAACTTTATACAAGACTAAGGTGTAAAACTCTTTTACCAACCATCTACACAAAGGAAACAATTGCCACGCCTGGTAAATCATTTCAAAAAGGTTTCATTTTAAGTAGGTAATTGGTAAGAAGACAGGGCTGCTGACTCCTAGCATTTGCATGTTTCCCAGCAGCATGGTACTACCTGCTTTGCTGGGTCCTTAGCGGATGCATACAGACAACTGCATGCTCCTCCAAGAATGTGTATATATTGCTATTTTTTACTGCAGATCATTGGATAAGATGATGAGATAGATATACTTTTTAATACAATATTTTTAGTACAAAACAGAGGCAATTTCTTCAAAATACTGAGACTCCTTTTTTCCAATTTTTTGCATTATTCCTATGCTTTCTTCCATTAGCTTTGTTTTCATGTGATAAGGACACAAGTTTCTCAGGTTTATTATTTTTACTTTGACATTCCTGGTGGTTTCTCCTGAGTCTTGGTTTGTTGGCTCTAAGAGGATACTACTTTTCCTCATTGTAAAGTACCAGTGGAAAGAAGCATTTATTTGGCAAAAGTAGACGAAATAGTAAAACAAATAGTTGGTCTAGTATAGTGTTAAACAAGCTACCCTACTTCGTATTTGGAGGACTCCCAAATCAATCAATATGTATATACAACACAGAGGAAGCAAAGAACACAGAAAACAATTTTACTAACTTCAGAAAGAGATGTGCAGCAGAAGTTGGATGGAATAAGCAGACTGTGATTAAGTGAATTATTGTATTAGTGGGGTTTTCTTCCCCTTGTCATAATGTCACTTTTTCTACAGGCAGTAGCTCACAGTGCAGGACCTTTTTCCGAATGCTGGATCAGCAATATTGCCCTGTCTTAGCACATGAGTGAAGGTGAGCACAGAAAGCCCCACCAGTGGTTTTAGGGATCATTGTCACCAATATCTCAGGCCAGGATAATAACTACCTGTCTGATGAAAAGTCACTGCAAGAAGCCCCAAACTTATTAGTACACAAATCTTTGGAGAGGCTTAACTTAACCTTTATTTTAGTCTGAGACCAAACCCAGCAATTAACATTATGCCAGTTAAATAGGCACCAGTGAGCCCAAGGCTTTGAACACCGATTTTATCCAGGCTTTAAAAATCCTGTGTGAATCCTCAGATGGCTCCAGGCTTTTAAGAGTCTAGAACTGTTGTCTAAATGAGCTCTGACAGAAATTATGAGGAGGTGTAATGTGCAGATTAAGTTCTAATCTGGTCTAATCTCTGGCCTTCCTTCCTTTCTTCCTTTCTTCCTTTCTTCCTTTCTTCCTTTCTTCCTTTCTTCCTTTCTTCCTTCCTTCGTTCCTTCCTTCCCAGTCACTATTTGGATTCAGGAACATAAGCAATGTTAATTGCATGTATTTGTTTTGGATAATTGTTTGAATGACTCTTTATCATGAAATAAGCATTACCTGTAACCGGTTATGTTAGAACTGGCAAAGAGGAACACAGACTGATGATTTTAAAGGAGTACACTGTATTTGTTTTCACCTCTCACTTGCAACTCATAGAGCTTGGTGATGGAACTGAAATTATGTGTTTGCTTTTCTCTTCATTATTTCCTCATATGAAACTGGCAGTCATGCTTATTTACTAAAGCAAACAAAAGAACCTATAGTTTTGATATCTAAGATACTAAGCTATTTAACTAATTCCATGAATGTGCCTTAAATTATGAGAAATTATGAGTATTTCTTGCTATATTTGTTCTTTGTCTTATTAAGTGACAATAAGGCAGAGGCTATATGTATGACACCTTCCAAACAAAACACAGTCAATATTTAATTGTGCAAATCTAAAGTCTAATCACAGGAATCTAAATATATTAGCGTAAGACTATTTTAATTCTGCACAATAAATAGAAGCAGGCTGGGTTATGTTATAAAAACTGTAAGATATAAACTTTCTTTTTGTGAGACCTTTATTTTGCTCTCCAGAGCTAGATTCAAATTCCGGGATTTTAGCTTCACAGATAAACAATAATCCATAATTCAATCCACTTTTCCTCAAATGTAAATATTTTTCTTACTGAATCTACATTATTTAAATTCCAGACAATATTACTTTTTCAGCAATATGCTAAATCTTGTTATAGTCTGAGATTAGAAGACAGGTATCTTGAAGAAAAAGCAGGAGACAGTTAAAAAATCCAGGAGTGATTTCAAAGCTGACCAATTCTTATTTGATTGAGACTCAGAAGACATAAAGTGACATCAACCTGTATGATTGTAACTGATTAGAAAGTCTCTAATATTTGATGAAAAGGATTTTTAACATTGATAATGACATACAAACAAGGCCAATCTGGTGGTTTTGCATGCATTTACATGGATGCAAGTCTTATTAGCGAGGGATACAAAGAAAAGTAGTAAATTTATTAGAAGGTGCAGATACAATGGATATTTTCAAAAATTAAAGAGGTTAACTTATCCCCAGTATATACACTCAGCTGTTTCAGTGATGTAATGTGACCTTGTCTTTCTCATGTAACTACCAGAAAGTATGCACAAATTACATAATAAAGCAGCATAATGGCTTGCAATAAAGCAATTTCTCAAAGGGTATTTAAAAGGAGTTTGACAGTATTAGGATTGGGGTGATACAGTTTGTCTTGCAGTGTGGTCTTCCCCCTCCTTCTACATCACTGGGAATCAGTTAATCGATAATAATCCAGTTATAAAATTGCTTCAACGTGTAGCTTTCCAGAGCAAGATCTACTCATGTGAACAGTTTTCCTCACAAGAAAATGGAGAAATAATGCCGTGGGATACGTCAAAATCAGTTGTTACTGCAGCAGAAGGTTTCTGATTCTGATTTCACCAGTCAGTGTTACTGTGTCAGCTGGTGCTAATAAAAAGTTACAACAAAGGGAAAAGAAACTGTGCTGTATCAGTGAGGAAAATGGGTACTGAGATAGAAAAAGGGGAAAAAACTTACATGCTGTTATGTGATTACACAATAGAGGATTTGAGCTTGGAGTATGTTTCAGAAACCTGTTTCTACCTATATATGGGTATTCTAAAGTAAACAAAATATTGTGGAAGCCTTTTTTCTGTTTTGTTAGTGTACTATTGCTTTCTTTAGTTTTTGTATATGATTCTTGGCAGTGTATAGGTTCAGTGGTTAACTCATAAATGCCACCCCCACAGGATTTTCCCAGCCCCACCTGCCGGTCTGAAACTCACCATTTCCATCGAGTTCTGGAGTTGGCTCTGTGTTTGGTTCTGGCTAAATTTCTTAATTTTTTGCTTGAAAATTCGGGTAAAGGCTAAATGCATTTTATTTACCCAGGCTTTTCAGTATTTCTATTAAAGCAGTAGATATTTTACAGACATTTAGCAATTTTCATCCTGAAGAGTCGAAGTACTTTGTAACTGCGGCATGCGGGCCTGGGCCCTCNAGGTACAGCCGTGATTTGCCTCCTACCGTAACCTGTCTTGCGCTGAATCACAGAATCACAGAATACTCTGAGTTGGAAGCGACCCGCAAGGATCATCGAGTCCTTTTAACAATCTTTACATTGGTCTCCTGTACATAAGGATTAGAATTCAGCCTTTAAATACATTATGACCTTTTGCTGAGACCACTGTCCATCCAATGGAGAAATATGCTCTCATTGTCTCCTGTGCTGTTTCCTCACTACTTTGCCTAAAACTGGTGTTAAGACCATCTTTGATTTTCCTTCTACGTTAGAGCAGTAGTTATCTCAAAAATATCCAATGGGTCATTATAGTTTATGTGTGCTTCATGCTACAGATAATATGAAAGAAATTATCATGAAGACATTGGCTAAAACATGATGGATCACGTAGGAAGCGTCAATAAGGCAAGAGAAACGTTCAGTGGAAAACTGTAAGTCTTAGGGAAGAAAATATAATAGATCAGCAAAAGAAAAGCGTGATTTCAAACAGTTTTTCTATCTGGATTTTGGATGAGGCCTTCATTTATGCTCACTAACGTTCCAAATAGACCCTTATTTTTTATATAATGTCTTGGATGTGAAAATCTATATGTAAAAGTTATCTTTTCATCCAGAAGAAAATTTTTTTTCTGTGAAAACAAACTAATTTTTCATATGTGATCATGTCTGATAAATAATAGTAAAGGCAATAATTTTTAAAATAAATAATCTTATTTCCTGGTTTCATGAATATTGAATTACTTTTAACCTTTTTCTGCACAACAGCTTGCAATGACAGGACCCACCTTCCTTATTTTCTCATATACACAGCCTAGCCAATAGTGTAACGTAAAGACATTTCATAAAAGATAGGGAGAGTTTTCCTAGAAGGAGACTGAACTTGATTTTTACCTCTCCTAGGCAAGGGCAAAGAGATGCAGTTCTTGTATTACATAGCAAACTCCTCTTACAGATCCAATTATTTAAGAATGATCTGGCAGTCCTGTTTCTAGCCTGAAGGATTTGTTTCCTGAGTTTGTGTCCCTGAACAGTATTTGCATTTGTTTTCTTCAGTTACTTCTTGTATTGCGGCATCAATGTCTGCTCTACTTTCAGTTCGCAGTCCAGGGGTGCTGGTTGGCGGCAGCTCAGCAGGAGCCAGATGATCATGAAAGGAGATGGTCCCACTGAGCTCAGCATCGATGTGGCCTCACCATGAGCCCCATGTGTAGTACTGGTCCCCAGCATTGGAGAATGACACAAAGGTCCTCAGATGCCGCTGGAGGAGGCAGCCGAGCTGGTGAGGGGCTGGAAGGCATGTCCTGGGAAGAGCAGCTGAGGGCTCTGGGCCTGTCTGGTTAGGAGAGAAGGCAGCTGGGGGGAGATCTCTGTGCTTTTACCAACTCCTGAGCACTGGACATGGAGAGGCAGGTGCTGCGCTCTTCTCCCTGGGATCCGTGGACAGGACATGTGGGAATGGCTCAAAGCTGCACCAGGAGAGGTTCAGAGTAGACATGAGGGAACATTTCTTTACCAGGAGGGTGGTCAAATACAGGAACAGGTCTCCTGGAGAGGGAGTTGATTTCCCAAGTATTGAAAAGACATTTGGGCAGTGACCTTAATAACAACCTTTGACTTTTGGTCAGCCCTGGAGAAGTCAGGCAGTTGTACTAGGTGATTCTTGAAGGTTTCTTCCAACTGAAATAGTCCATTCTATTTGAAACCTTTTGGCTGAGTACAATACCCTTGTCTTAAAACGTTCATCCATGCTTTTTGTTTTTCATAAGTAAATTAGATGGCTGTTAATTAGAACTAAGATTTGGTGCATTTATACAAAAGTATTAGGACTATGTACACTTAAATAAAGGAAATTAAATTCCTTTCTAGTTTTGGACAGGTCTCACTGGAAACGAGAAATGCAGTATACATTATACAAGCAACCTGACTGTAGGCTTCTCAGTATGTGAAAAAAAAAAAATTACTGTAGTTAGTCCAGAAGAGTGGCACACGTCAAGGTAATCGGCGAGTGAAAACAAAGCTACATTTCCAAACCAGTGAAAACAGATATCCCCAAATTGTTTCCAGAGAAAACTGTCTGTTTTCAATAAATTGCAAAGCATACATTTTAATATGTGTCAGTGGTGTCCAAAGCCCAAGTTCCTATTGCAAACTTGGGAACACAGTGCTGGTGCAGCCAGTATCTTCATATCAATTTTATTTTTTGCTTATTTTAACACCTTGTATTACAAAGATTTATGGGTATGTTAACCATTATGATTTGTGAGAAGATCCATAAGCCCCCTAGCATATGAGGGCTGTTGCTTGATAATCAGTCTAAAGATGTAAGAAGAATGTCACAGGCTGTCTTATAGAGGATGTCAGTAATATTTGTAAGTATAAGTTTAATAATAGTCAGTTACATGTACAAAGCTTATTTACTTGAGTGAAGTCTGCAGAGTCACTTCCAAGATATCAGTAATCACACCACTAGCAGATACTAGATGCAATAATAGTTTTCACTAGAATCAGAAGAGATGCCAGTGTTTGCAGAGGTGTCCTGGTTTAACCTGGACAGAGTTCATTTTCTTGTCAGTAGCTGGTCCAGTGAGTGTTGTGTTTTGGATTCAGTATGAGAATGGTGTTGATGTTGTGATGCTTTTGGTTGTTGCTCAGTAGTTCTCATCCTAAGTCAAGGACTCTTCCATTTCCCATGCTCTGTCAGCAAGGAGCACAAGCAGCTGGGGAGAAGCATGTCCAGGACAGCTGATCTGAACTGGCCAAGGGGATACTCCGTACCATAGAGCATCACAGGACATGACATACCATGTCAATACGTATGGACTACTGGTTCTGTAAATGCTTATAACTAAAAATTAAATTTACAGATTCTAAGTGTGAACTCATATGAAAGCACTCCAGTGACAAAGGGGCAACTTCCTAGGAAAAATGACATTATATTCTTTCCCTATCGACCAGCTGATANCCTGAAGGATTTGTTTCCTGAGTTTGTGTCCCTGAACAGTATTTGCATTTGTTTTCTTCAGTTACTTCTTGTATTGCGGCATCAATGTCTGCTCTACTTTCAGTTCGCAGTCCAGGGGTGCTGGTTGGCGGCAGCTCAGCAGGAGCCAGATGATCATGAAAGGAGATGGTCCCACTGAGCTCAGCATCGATGTGGCCTCACCATGAGCCCCATGTGTAGTACTGGTCCCCAGCATTGGAGAATGACACAAAGGTCCTCAGATGCCGCTGGAGGAGGCAGCCGAGCTGGTGAGGGGCTGGAAGGCATGTCCTGGGAAGAGCAGCTGAGGGCTCTGGGCCTGTCTGGTTAGGAGAGAAGGCAGCTGGGGGGAGATCTCTGTGCTTTTACCAACTCCTGAGCACTGGACATGGAGAGGCAGGTGCTGCGCTCTTCTCCCTGGGATCCGTGGACAGGACATGTGGGAATGGCTCAAAGCTGCACCAGGAGAGGTTCAGAGTAGACATGAGGGAACATTTCTTTACCAGGAGGGTGGTCAAATACAGGAACAGGTCTCCTGGAGAGGGAGTTGATTTCCCAAGTATTGAAAAGACATTTGGGCAGTGACCTTAATAACAACCTTTGACTTTTGGTCAGCCCTGGAGAAGTCAGGCAGTTGTACTAGGTGATTCTTGAAGGTTTCTTCCAACTGAAATAGTCCATTCTATTTGAAACCTTTTGGCTGAGTACAATACCCTTGTCTTAAAACGTTCATCCATGCTTTTTGTTTTTCATAAGTAAATTAGATGGCTGTTAATTAGAACTAAGATTTGGTGCATTTATACAAAAGTATTAGGACTATGTACACTTAAATAAAGGAAATTAAATTCCTTTCTAGTTTTGGACAGGTCTCACTGGAAACGAGAAATGCAGTATACATTATACAAGCAACCTGACTGTAGGCTTCTCAGTATGTGAAAAAAAAAAAATTACTGTAGTTAGTCCAGAAGAGTGGCACACGTCAAGGTAATCGGCGAGTGAAAACAAAGCTACATTTCCAAACCAGTGAAAACAGATATCCCCAAATTGTTTCCAGAGAAAACTGTCTGTTTTCAATAAATTGCAAAGCATACATTTTAATATGTGTCAGTGGTGTCCAAAGCCCAAGTTCCTATTGCAAACTTGGGAACACAGTGCTGGTGCAGCCAGTATCTTCATATCAATTTTATTTTTTGCTTATTTTAACACCTTGTATTACAAAGATTTATGGGTATGTTAACCATTATGATTTGTGAGAAGATCCATAAGCCCCCTAGCATATGAGGGCTGTTGCTTGATAATCAGTCTAAAGATGTAAGAAGGATGTCACAGGCTGTCTTATAGAGGATGTCAGTAATATTTGTAAGTATAAGTTTAATAATAGTCAGTTACATGTACAAAGCTTATTTACTTGAGTGAAGTCTGCAGAGTCACTTCCAAGATATCAGTAATCACACCACTAGCAGATACTAGATGCAATAATAGTTTTCACTAGAATCAGAAGAGATGCCAGTGTTTGCAGAGGTGTCCTGGTTTAACCTGGACAGAGTTCATTTTCTTGTCAGTAGCTGGTCCAGTGAGTGTTGTGTTTTGGATTCAGTATGAGAATGGTGTTGATGTTGTGATGCTTTTGGTTGTTGCTCAGTAGTTCTCATCCTAAGTCAAGGACTCTTCCATTTCCCATGCTCTGTCAGCAAGGAGCACAAGCAGCTGGGGAGAAGCATGTCCAGGACAGCTGATCTGAACTGGCCAAGGGGATACTCCGTACCATAGAGCATCACAGGACATGACATACCATGTCAATACGTATGGACTACTGGTTCTGTAAATGCTTATAACTAAAAATTAAATTTACAGATTCTAAGTGTGAACTCATATGAAAGCACTCCAGTGACAAAGGGGCAACTTCCTAGGAAAAATGACATTATATTCTTTCCCTATCGACCAGCTGATACAAGACAAATGCTAATCTTCAGTTCTTTTCCAACAGTTGTTTGTGTCTGAATTTCAAACCCATTTGTATGCTGGTCTTTGTCAGGAGCAGTAAATTCTTCTCTGTTGCCAAGAAAACCTTATTTTGCAGTGATTTGTCTACTTTCTTGCATTGCACATGCCCCTTGTACATAAAAGAAGTTGGAAATACTGCAAACAATTGTCTCTGGAGATCATGATCTCTGACCTTTATCTGCATTTAACAACAGCTTAAATTCCACATTTTGTTCAGCATAGGACTCGCACAAAAGTCTTCTAAATAGGCTCTACCAGCTGCTATTCAGAGCTGTTCCCATTGTAAAAGCCTTTTCTCCCACATTTCATTGTTTTAGAAGTAAAATGTTACTGGTTGTGTTTCTAGAATTTTTTTATTCGTTACATCTTTAATGAGAAGTGCACATGCTAATAGTCTGCCATGCATTTTCTCTCTATGACTTTCTTCCAAACACAGCTAAATCATCAGTCAAAACACTAAAGTTTTTTATGTTAATAGTAGTTTGAGTAGTGGTTTGGAAAACGCAGTTGTTTCACTAACGTTTTAGTTCCCATCTACTCAACAAACGTATACAAAGAAAGCAGATACTTCTAGCTGTGGTAATTTCTTGTTTTGACAGCTTGTGGCCAAATTGTCCTTTGGCTACTTTTGGAAGCAATGGATTTTTTAGTAGTCTCAGGCTCTAATAATGAAATGGTTAAGAAGTGCTACTTAACTATACTAAGAATCTGATTTTAAATGTAAGATCTAAGTTTTATTATTCTATCTTATGAATGTGATGTTATATATTTGTTATTTAGGCTGTACAGTTTGGATAAAACCAATTTATTATTTACAGAAGTCAAAAATTGTACAAAGCATCTAAATGAAAGCCTTTTACATTGTACTTGATATTTAAAATGAAGAGAAGGAGGAAAAAAAAAAAACAAACCAGAAATAAACTGCTTGAAGCTCTAGGCAAGACAAAGCCATTCTTGCTTCCCTAAAACAACCCACTCAAAATTATAAAGTTAAGATGCATGTGAAACAGGAGAAGCCTGCATTTAATTATTCCTGAATCTTAGATCATGATTTCCACAATGAAGAACAGAGCCCTCTGAGTCACTGGGGTATGACCTCTAAATGGAACACAAAGAAGCAATAGGCCCTGTATTCTGTAAGGACTGTGTATTTCTCCTAAGGGTCTGACCAAAAAACCCCAAGCAAGTGGTATCTGCAGGGTGGGAACATGCTACCTCACTTGCAACACTCACAACTCACAATCCCATCTTGGATAACCCTCCCATCCTTTCCCCCTGTGCGCAACTTCTCAGGCACTGGGTCAAAGCTTTTAGAACCTGTCTGGATCACACACGCATTCTGGCATGTGGGAGAGGACAAAAAGTGGTCTTTGAGACTGCAGATAATAAGAAAGAAGTGCAGGTTATTAACAGCTGTCCCTTCCTTTATGCATCTCAAGAAGGGCTAGATGTACTTCAATAGCAGGAACACAAATAAAAATTCCCTCTTTTCCAGATCAAGGTAACGTGATCAAAAACTAATCCCTTTTTACGTAAGGCACTGCATATGAGACACCTGATGGGTTTGGGTGCAATATTAGAAAGGAAATAATCTAATTAATTTGTTTCAGGCTTGCCTAATTTCACACAAGCTTGCCTCAAATTAAAAAGCCATATGTCACCTAGCATAGATTCAGATTTCAGGTTCAGTCCTTCCAGGCAGGAAGATTCAGATTTATTTAGGGTTAGGTGCATAGCAGTAATAAATGAGAGCCATCTGCCCAGTAGAGCTATCAAACCCAAACTTGTGAGAAAGGAACAAGTCAGTAGTTGACAGAGATCTAGTTTGACACATTTTGTCTTGTGGAACATTCAAGGAATGTGACTAAACAAACAGTCTGCCTATACAAGATCAGAAAATGAGCATCCAGGACAGTATCTTGTTTCCAACAGTGTCTGTGTGGTGGGTTAACCTTGGCTGGCTGCCGGACACCCACTAAGCCAGTCTCCCACTCCACCTCTTCAAGAGCTCAGGAGGAGGAAATAAGAAGAAAAATTATGTGTCTTGAGATAAAGACAGAGAGATCACTTATTAATTACCATCAGGGGTAAAACAGAACTGNCAAACAGTCTGCCTATACAAGATCAGAAAATGAGCATCCAGGACAGTATCTTGTTTCCAACAGTGTCTGTGTGGTGGGTTAACCTTGGCTGGCTGCCGGACACCCACTAAGCCAGTCTCCCACTCCACCTCTTCAAGAG
This sequence comes from Machaerirhynchus nigripectus, assembly GCA_013397975.1. NCBI lineage: Eukaryota > Metazoa > Chordata > Aves > Passeriformes > Dicruridae > Machaerirhynchus > Machaerirhynchus nigripectus. The sequence continues at coordinate 43,542 of VZRQ01007687.1, read as the reverse complement.
CTCAGGAGGAGGAAATAAGAAGAAAAATTATGTGTCTTGAGATAAAGACAGAGAGATCACTTATTAATTACCATCAGGGGTAAAACAGAACTGACTGGGGGAAGATTAATTTAATTTATTGCCAATTAAAAATTGAGCATGATTGTGAGAAACAAAGCCAAAATGAAAATCAATCTCCCTCCCCTTCCCCTTTTTCTAAGGCTCAACTTTACTGCTTTGTTCTGACTCTTCTACATCCTCTCCCATGAGCAGTGCAGTGGGGATGGGAAATGGGGATTGCACTATGCAGCATATTAAGCATTCCTGTTATCAACACTGTTTTAATCACAAATCCAAAACAGGACCATACAAGCTACTATGAAAAAAATTATCTCAGTGAACACCAGCACGCACTTCTCTACCACACCTTCCTCTTCATGCTGCTTCCCTTGTCCAGCATGGGATCCCTTCCACAGGGTCCAGTGTTAAGATCCAGTTATTAAGGTTTTTTGGAAATTACTCTGCCCGAATTAAGGTGTAAACAAGACCACATGGCAGTCAATAGTAAGGGTTTTCTTTGATGGTAAATATGAGAGAGAGAGAGAGAAAGAAAGAAAGAAAGAGGTAGAAAATAGGTGCGGGCGGACAGAAAGAGAGTGACAGGGACGGAATAAGGAAAATATCACCACTCTGTGGATCCCAACGATGTTCCATTGATCCTCTCCAGCCGATCTTCTTGGTGGTGAAGGTCCCCCAAGAAAGCGTAGAATCCAGTGGTNAACAAGACCACATGGCAGTCAATAGTAAGGGTTTTCTTTGATGGTAAATATGAGAGAGAGAGAGAGAAAGAAAGAAAGAAAGAGGTAGAAAATAGGTGCGGGCGGACAGAAAGAGAGTGACAGGGACGGAATAAGGAAAATATCACCACTCTGTGGATCCCAACGATGTTCCATTGATCCTCTCCAGCCGATCTTCTTGGTGGTGAAGGTCCCCCAAGAAAGCGTAGAATCCAGTGGTTTAATATACCCTCGAGCCAGGTAGCAATGTCCGGACATGTCCCCCGCCGGGGGATGGGGGGGGGGAGCAGTCTCTAACAGCAGACCCTGGATCTGTTGCATCACGTGCAGTCCTGTGGTGCACAGCCTCTCACATGAATGTCCCATGGATGTGGCCTGTGGGGTTCAGGGGTTCCATAGCTGGGCCAGTTTGAGTAAAAGGGGGGATGGGTGTTCACTGCCTCTGAGCAGAGGTTTCACCCGAAACCTCCTCCCCACTGCCTTGTTTCAGGGGGGAGTCTGTGTAAAGCTGGCTTCTGTGGGCCTTGGTCTCCCCCTACCCAAAGCCAGCCAGGGATGAATCTTAGCACAGCTGCTGGGTTTAGCTCACATTCTTTTCTTTGTTTACTTGTTTTTTTCTCCCCAGCCCTGAGGCTGATGAAAGAATGGGTTTTCCTTTTGTCTAATCTTAGTAGTTTGACTTACAGTCCAAAGTTCTTCAAGGAGGTTTCTGTGGTTGTAGCTTCTTTAAAACTTTATATCGATGTTTGAGGCATGAACTGTTTTCAGTCGCTGACAGTACAGTCCTTCACAAACTGCTCCAGCATAGGTCCTTCCCATGGGCTGCAGTTATTTAAGAACTGCTCCGGCATGGGCCCTTTCCATGGGGTACAGTCCTCCAGGAAAAGATTGTTCCATTGTGGGTCCTCCCCCGGCCTCAGATCCTGCTGGAAAACCAGCTCCTGTCCCCTCTCCCTGGACCACAGTTCCTGCCAGTAGACTGTCCTGGTGTGGAGTCCTCCATAGGCCACAGGGCCTACACACACATCACCATGGTCTTCCTCATGGGCTGCAGGGGAATCTCTGCCTGGTGCCTGGAGAACCTCCTCTCCCTCCTTCACTGACTTTGGTTGTCTGCAGGATTATTTCACATTTTTCTCACTCCACTTTCACCCAGCTGCTCCACAGTGCTGTTACACTTTCTTACGTGTTATCACAGAGGCACCACCAACATCGCTGATGGGCTCAGCTTTGGTCAGCAGTGGATCTGTCTCGGAGATGGCTGGAACTGGCTCTGTTGGACAAGGGGGAACTCCCACGTTTTTTCACAGAAGCCACCCCTGCAGCCTTCCCACTACCAAATCTTTGCCACGTAAACCCAACACAAGCTAATAGCAGATGTCTAGGGAGAGTACGGGAATAACATAAGATACAAGGAAGCCAGCTTCTCTGGCTTGCTTTAGAATCCAGCATACAGAGGAGACACTGTTAAACCCTCCTTCCGGGAAGCAGCACGAATTTCATTCCAGAATGAATCCTTAGGCACCCGTATTTCTTCATGGCCTGTAGTGATCAAAACCTCAAGTACAGTGTTACAAGTGCTTAGAAAGGGAACAAAGTACAAAAGTGAAGTCACTGCTAAACCGCTATTAATCTGTGGTATGCCTACACCCTGAATAATCAGTTCAGTTACAGCTACTTCTGACAGAAATTATCTAGTAGGACCAAAAAACTAAAATAAAGGATGCCCAAAGTTAAAGAAGAACTCATGGACTGAAAAATGGACTAGAATCCTGTAACTCAGAAAAGGCAAAATTCAAAGTCAAGATGGTAGGTATCTATAAAGTCAGAACTTGAAAAGAAAACAATTATTTGCTCTTTCTCTTATTTCAGAAATTAGGAAGCATCAAATTTACTTATCAGATAGTGGGTTCTAAGCAAACAACAAGATAATCCTTTTTTTGCATGTCACAAAGCTAAATTCTGGAATTACTACTACTACAGGATGTGTCTATGAGGATAAAATAATCAGTCATCATTAAGACATGTGTCACTACTTGTTTTTGATCTATAGCTCTGAAATGCAAGTCTGGTATTTGGTGTTCCTTCCCACAAACTCTGCATGTGTCCAGTATCACAGTCTGTGTAACACCGACAGCACCTATCATCACATCAGTAAAAAAGATTAAGGTGACCAAAATGCCTCTGTTTTTCAATATCCCATGAAGTCGAAGAGCATTTTCACTTCCTGATCTGTTTCCGGCATTGGCTATGTTGTATTCTTGTTATTTCCTCTCTGTGTGAGGCAAAGGTGAAGATATGCTGTCTCAGCCCCATGTGAGCCTCCCTGATAAAAACCTCCAAGCATATATTATGCCAAATGCAGAAGTGTGACCTCATCTCCTTTCTTCTCCCTTCCCAGCTCTGCCAACTGGTTGTTCCATATCCTTGGTCAAAACAAAATCCTTTCCTTTTCTTCTTCAATTTCTTTATCTTAAGCTGGTTTAAAATGGACACAATGGAACATACAGGGCCATTTTCCTGTAAATCACTTCTCAGGTAAACTCTAACTAGGCCTTTGTTTTATTTATGTACACACCATTTGTTTTAAATGAATGATTATGTATTTTTTTTAAATGCACCACTGTATCTACCACATCTGCACTGTAAAGAAAAAGAAAAAAAAAATCAGACAGACAGGGAGTTGAGCAGCTTTCCCGCAGGTGAAATACACTTGTAGTACATATAACGGTAGACATAAGGTCTGTATTCCTAGTCCTACACATGATTTCTTAGGGTCAAATCTACTTGATATTTGTTTTCTCATTTGTGTAAGGCACAAGAGGAAGAGATTTACTCTGGTCCTATTAAGTGCACAGCAAAATGCAGTTGTTCATTTTCATTTTTTCCTAGTTGAACCTTAAGAAAGGGATATTAATCTATTCACTCTTAAAGCAAGAGCAAGAGAGAGGTATAGTTTCACCAACAGTTGCAAATGCTTTCTGGTTTTAAATATGTTTTAATCATAGTCATTTGTTCCTACCCATAAAAGTGTTTGACACAATAAAAATTAAGTTAAATAAATAAATAAATAAATTCGAGCAGGTTTTCTGAGACAACTCCACTGCCTGACTCTCAATTACAGGAAAAGCAGAATGAACTCCTTGTTGTGTGTACATGTAACTAATAATTCCCGATGTTTTCCTCCACCCACTTCCTTCCCTGCTTTAACCCTGAATTAGTCACCACGTGAAAATAACAATAATTATGTTGTATCTGGATTCCAGTCCATTCTCATCAACACGGAAGTACAACATATTGCATTCTCCACCCTACTTACACACTATCCTCAGTAGCAGAGCCCGGCTAGATCTCAGTAAAATCTTACACTGCTGTTATTCTTGTTCAGAAGCTTGTTTAATCCCATATGTTTCTTTATTTATTTATATGTGCGTGTGTGTGTGTGTGTGTGTGTGTGTGTGTGTGTGTGTGTGCGCACGTGTGCTGGTTTTGTGAAACTATTAGATTCTTATAATAGGTATATAGAAAGATGGTTTAAGGCTATCCAAGTTTTTAGTAGCTAAAGTTTCTTGCTAAATGACAATAAACAAAGACATTTTCATCTCCAGTGGAGTAATTTCCACTGCTCTAGCCTGGGTTGAAGACATCATCCTGGATGGGAAGATGAAAGAAAATACAGATGTCTAAACACTCTTTTCTCTAAAATGTGTTGCGACTTCTCACTATTAGCTCTTCCTATTACAAAAATGAGAAAAAATTGACATATGTGATTTAAGGAGAAGAATTCTTCCTATTTATCAAGGTATTTGTTCAAAAGGTATACAAATATTTAGATTTTTCTTTTTAAACATAAAAGCTATTGGAAAGGGAAAGGGTAGTTGTTTCAGATCAGATGTCTGCTGAAGTTCTGAGTAATTTTTTTGTTTTAACTTTATGTGTCTCTATTTATAAGACTGGTTATTCCACAGAAATGAATAAAAGGGAATATAGGTATTCTGAGAAAACAAACCAACAGAAGCATTTTGATCAGTGTTTAATTAAAATGAGCAGTAAGAGCTTCCTGGTGAATAAAACAGTACTAGAAGTAGAATTTTGTGCCTCACAAAGCTTTAGCCTTCTTCCTGACTTGGAACGTGGGAAGAAGAAAAGAAGTAAACAAAGATTTTAAAACACTGACACTTTCTATAATACTAGAATTCCAGACATAGTAGTTATAGAAAAAAGAGAACTCATCACCTTTATAAAACATAACTGAATAACTTGTAACATTTTTAACTATTTCTGTAATTTTTAAGACACGTTCTTTTAGTTTACAAAATACAAGTTTAGCCAAAACCTAAAATTTCAAAGGAAGATACAGGTACAATTGGTCCATCTACCTGAGGTATAGTAATACTTCCAAAATTAATCAGTCAGTGTGGTTTAATTTCCTTCTACTTGACACTGTTTGAAAACAAAATCAGATGTAATTCAGAATGCACATAGAAGCTCCTTGATTAAAATAAATTTGTAACAGGATAAAGTAAACACATTTATGCTTAAAAAAATAGTTCTCAGGAACACTGGACATTGATTTTTGCTGGCTATTGAAAAGGAAATATAGATTTATAAGGTAAAACAACAAGGGGCAAACCGTTTTTAAGATGGGTGGGCACCACAGTGTTTTACGTCCTAAAACTGGGATCCATATGGGCCAAAATTATTTTAGTTTGATTTTGATAAAGTTAAAAAGTCTTGTCGTTTCAAAGCTTCCCATGTCAAAATTAGGTTTTAAGTTAATTTCCTGTGTCAAAAAATTTAAATGTGGTTATTTTAACCTTGCCTTAAAGAAACTGCTATGTTCAAAGTGCCTGCATTGTAAAGCCTATGTATTATTTGATAAATTATTTACTTCTATAAGAGTTATGCAGTGTTTCTCGCTGTCAGTATTACAGTAGTTTCTTTAGGGCTTAATCTGTTTTAGATTCTCTTGTCTCTGCAATGATTTTCTTTTTCTTTTTTTTTTTACTATCACTGCTGTTTATCTTACGGTTTGGATAGGGACAATGAGCCTTTGTGTCTATCAGACACCACGCTTACAAGATTTGTTTAAGCTATGAACTGTGATTTGGATTTATTTTCTGAGGACATCTTTCTAGCTCACTGTCCACTTTCAGAAATCTTTCCTGTGTAATGTTTACCATAGACAGTTGAATATGAATTCTGCTTTTCTTCACATCCCACTTTTCCCTCCTCTGTAAAACTTACATGGTGCAGACTTACAGTTTAGCAAGTCAGCCAGGAGAAACCCCACAACCTCTCCCGGCAGGCTGGAAACCATGGAACCCCTAATACGTTTAGTGTCATGCTCAGTAGCTCTAGTGCACACAATCACAGAATCTCCCGAGTTGGGAGGGACCCACAAGGATCATTGAGTCCAGTTCCTGGGCCTGCATAGGACACTGCAAAAATCCCACCCTCTGCCTGAGAGTGTTGTCCAAATACTCCTGGAACTCTGGCAGCTTTGGGACCTTGACCACTGCTCTGGGGAGCCTGTTCAGTGCCCAACACAACAGCCTGCTGGTAATGCATAACAGAAGGAAGAAAAGGCAAGAGTTGAAATTATTAAAGACAGCTCCAGGAATGTGTATAGTGTCAACCATAGGGACTATCTTCTTAGTACTTATTCTAGCTGATACAGAAAAAAGAACAAGTCCACGTTTAACACTTTAGTGCAGAAAAAAAAACACATTAAAAGAAGGCTTTGAGATTGCCTTGGTTTTTGTCTTGTCTGCAAGTTCTTCAACCTATTCCTTTTTTGCTGTCTAAGCCACACACTCACGGCAGGTAGCGTATTTCAAAAACTGTATTTCATAGTGAATGTCGAATAAATGGACTTTTGTCTCAAGGATGCATTTTCCTTTTTCTAGGATACAATGACTGCTGTCCATGGAGGTCTTCCTGCCTCTGTCCAGCTTCAGAAACATGAATGGTTACTGTAATATTTAGGATCATCTGTGTGGTAACATGCCATATCAAAAACCATTTTCTAGATTTGGGACCTTTTTGCTACCATTTCTCTCTGAAAGAAGAGGGTTAAGATTCTTGGGGTATTGCCTGAAATCTCTCATAACAAAAGAATATTAAAGATGCAGTCTAAATTGCATTTGAAAAAATGTGCTCTCCTAATAAGACTCTTTCCGTTTGGTCAGAAATTTAACAAAAAGTCTTTGTAAACTGTCTATCTCCAGATGGTCATTAAAAGTGAATTTTACTGAAGAATGACTTACTAATAGGGATAACTATTCAACTAAAAATAACTAAACTAAAAACTATTCAACTAGACAGCACCAATTTCTGATAATCTTAAAATTTCAGACTATGATCTACTGAAGTTAAAGACAGACCCTACAAAAAGTTCAGCCATTTGTGGAAAACCAGCTTTTGTGAACCCCTTTTTGTGAAAGGCTGTAAGAATGGACAGTTAAGGATAGTAACTCTGTTAATAATTTTGTGAATTAAATCTGCCTATTTCCATATCATTGATATGGTTAAAGAACCTGATAAAGCAGATGTACTCTAAACCCACTGCTTTGCCATTTTTGAGCACACTGTTACACAGGAGTCTGAGTTCAGCCACTAACACCCAATATTAAACATTTTCATTGAGAAAAAACCCAAATTGTCTCCAGGTTCATTGGATGGTGGCATTTCAGCAATGATTCAGAACGCAGAGAAGTCTTTGTGCAGTGTGGTGGTATTAAACACTGTGTCTTAACCTTTCCCGATTTTGTATATTTGTAATTAAACTAGTTGTTACAGAGTAGATCTTTGATCCATTATGCAGATTAAAAAAAAAAATCAAGCTCATGAACTCAGGTGATAGTCCAATTTCTTTTTTCTGTGAGCCAACAAGCAGCTCATAGAGCTCACAGATTGTTAATAAAAGGTTATTGCATCAACCCTCAAGTAATACAATTTGTACATTGCATTGGACAGGGTTAATGTAGGGAATGGTATAACATCTTAGCATTCCCAGTAAATCCTCTTCTGAGGATAGCAAGACTGAGTTGAAGACCTCTGAAGTTTTGTATTGAATAGGGCTTTCTTCACTTACCTTCTAACTTGCTTTTAAAAAGACAAGCATAATGCCCTTGATTAGTGGTGGCTGTGATCTATCCTAGCTGCAGGGAGGGCCATACACCTCATCCTCCACATCTACACAGGCATTTCACTAGATCTGTGAATGACACTTGATTTGTGCATGACTAAGACACCAAGTGACTCCTTTAAGGATTTAATTTATTGTAGATCTAAATCTTTCTCTAAGTGCTCTTGTTTGCTAGCCAGGAAAAGGAGCAGCTGCTGTTGCTGGAATCATTCATGGATCCATTCCAGCTGCCCTCTTTCCCTGGAGACAGTTATGCCAAATAAATGGTATTGTCTGGGGCAATAGGCCTGCTTCTGAGCGCTATAGACAAGATTTTCCCAAGTCCGATAAGCATTGCTCTTGGCATGATGGTGAAAGGCAACGTGCCCATCAGCAACAAAAAAACCCCAGCCTTTCTTTCCCTATCAGTTTTTTTTAAATTGTTCCTCTCTCTTTTTACAGCTCTTCCGAGCTCTTCATCTTTGTCTCCAATTAAATAGTACTTTGCCCACTATTTCCCTGTAGGAGTAAGTGAATAAAATGCAACACAATCCAAACATATTGAAAAATGCATTTAAAAGCATGAATGGAAACAGAATCAAGGGTACTGCTAAACACAGCAGTAGGACTGCCTACAATTTAGGTGCCACCTGGCTAGTTTCTAACCAGCCTGGCTGGAGTTACGTGTGTCCCAGATCTGTCAAACCTATTAGGCATGGACACATTGAATTTGTACGTGTTGTAGCCCCGTGCCAGGGTGGCTGGTTGTGTTTTCTTCCCTTTTTAAAATCTTCTTTTTCTTTTTCTTTCTCTTTTTCTTTTTTTCCTTTTTTCCTCCCTTAAAGAATAGCCAGCCTGCTACTGTTGCACACCCCTGTTGCACACTCACTGTTGCAACAATGTCATCTATGGCACTCACTGTAACACTGGGATTCAGGAAAGCCCTGCTGCAGACTGACAGATGAATGTTGGATCAGTAAAATACTGAGGCTCATGACTGCTGTGATACAAGTCTAGACTCCTTGGTAATAACATAACCCGTCTTCTTCAGGGCCTGGCTCAGAAACAGAGCGTGAAGTCTCTGCTGTGTTCTGTAGTGGGCAGGGACACTGGAAAATCAACATTCGTTTAGGATTGCTAATCTAAAATCTCTCTGATTATGCGAAGACTTGGCATTTTAAGAATTTGAGAAGATTATCTCCCGATTTCCTACATCATGCAACATGTTCCCCTAAAGTAAAAATGCCTGCCAATTTCTGTTACTTTCAAGAGGACAAAACGGAGGCCTCAATACTACTAAAACGAATGGCAATTCTGTTGCTTTGCCGCTGAGGGGGCTCTGTCCAACGTCCCCATCCCGCCGTGTCCTTCAGGGACAGGCTGCTGTACCTGGTCACGAGAGACGGGGGAAATAATTTACAGTACATGGTTCCGGCAAGGAAGAGGATGTGACACAGACAGAAAACTCAAAGACCGTGTTGCATTTTTCAGGCTGAACGTGGAAGTCGATTCCGACGTCTCTGGAGATCCTGCTCCGCGGGCAAAAACGAATCCTGTCACTACCAGGTGGGTTTTTCAGCTCTCGCCCGCGCTCTGCTGGTGTCGCAGCTCTGCCCGCCCACAGCCCCCACACTTCGCTCAGGGCTGCGCCCCTGCGCGCGGTCACGACTCATCCCCCGCCGCGCCTCTTCCGCGGGGCGGTCCGCGAGGCGGCAGGTCTCGCGAGAGCTGGGAGCGGCCGCGCCTGGCAGGCNCCGCGCCTGCAGCGGGACCCGGCCCGCCCCGTCCCGGCGGCCTCACGCCAGGGCTGGGGGAACCATTTTGTGCCGTGCTGGGACCGGCCCACCCGCCCTTCTCTCCGCCATCGTCCTCAAAGGCCGCTCGGCTCCTCGCCCGCCCTCGGAGCGAGGCCGTGTGACACCTGGTGCCCCCCGTTCCTCTCCGTCCCCCTCGCGGCCTCTCCCCGGCGGTTGGGGCCGGATGCTGCCTGGTCAGCGGGATCGGGTGCGGCCGCGGGCTCCGGCCGGGCCCGAGCCGTGCGGGTCGCTCCCCGGGGCCTGGCGGGGGAGGTGCCGTGCCCTCGGCGGCTCTGCGGAGCACCCGCTGGCTCCGGGCTGCGGGAATAGCCCAGCGTTAGGACACCAGCCCCTGCAGCGTGGGCAGCCATCGACATTTGTGAATATTCTTGCTCCTCATTGGACTCCTGAGAGGCTCCTGAGTTATTTGTCAATTTCACTACTTTGAAGGTTGAGAAAATACCCGAAACGAAGAATTGCACAGTCTGAGAGAGAGACTCGTGAGCTCCGTCTTGTTTGTCATAAAAACGTGAATGTGAGTAAGCCCCAAGGAAGACACGCGAGCACAAGTTGCTCGGGAGAAAATCTTATGAGTAGTTTTATGTTAAACCACACAAAAACATGTAGACTTGAGAGCTCGAGTCTTGAGTAGAAGTGTCAGTGCATAGTTCCAAGCTAGAAGACTTTTAATTTAGGAGCAGGCAGTGAAGCTTATGCTTCCCTCTTATGGAGGGTACAAGATTGCTTAGAAATCATGGTAGAAATCATGGAAGCTGGGAAAGGCTGTACTTACTCGTAGACGTGACTACCTGAATTTGCTCCTCTTTTATCACTAGAGAGGGTCAAGGCGGAAGAGAAATATATGCTCTCTGTTTATTTTTGTCTTTTGAGATTGCATTGCTTTCCCGCAAAGACCTCTTGGATCTTTTATCACTTTGTTACCTCTATCCATGCTGTGTCAGGTCTAGTTGATCTTTTATAATGCAGTTGGAGGGATGACAGATCAAGAAAGGCAGGACATTTGATCTGTGTGCTCAAAATAGGCTGTGCAGCTCCACCTCCTGTTTCAAGTTGGTCATGTTTCCCAGGTATGACTTTACAGACTTGCTTTCTGACCAAGTCTTGAGAGGCATTGCATATAAATCCCTTATTTCAGAAGTCTCTGGAGTTGTTTCCAGATTTTTTCATGAGGTTTGATTGCTAAGTAGTGTAACATGGCATAAGCTGATGAAATATGATGCTTTGATAAGAAGAGTGCTGTTCATCCTGCTGTACACGTTCTCATTTCTCTGTTGTTGGGTACGAGCGTGAGTAGTGTCAAAATAATGGAGAAGCCAGAAGGGTGTTTTCCCAGGTTATTGTACTGAGGGTTCTCAATGAAGGACACATCAGGTGTGATATCTGAGTGAGGTGTTCCTTTTCTTTCTGGCAACAGCAGGCTTTTTAACCAGTTCAGACTACAACCCAATTCCTGTTACTGTGATTATTATTTCCTCAGAGAAGTAATTCAAGTGTTTTGTGGTCTCACTACCTTCTATGTAAATTGAGGTGCCTGCTTTGTCATTTTAGAACTCACTACATCATGTTAATTACCACTTGGGGTTTGTTGAATTCCTGTGTGTGTAAACAAAATACTTGAGGTTTTGAGTGTCTTTCTTCAGGAAAGATGCTGATACTGTAAAAGGGAACCGTTCTCATTCTGAAATATTGTATACAAGCACAATATTCCCCTTGCAGACAAGTATTATTGTGGCTTTAATAATGTGGTTATTTTGTTAGCATGAGACCATTGTGTGGCTCTATCCTGTGCTCTGCGATAGCTTAGCACATTCACCTTATTTATGACCACCTCATTGCGTTACCAGGATCAGCGTGAGCCTTGAATGCGTTTTGCTTGTATTCAAGCCACCTATGAAGACAGTTGCGTCTCAGGCTTTCAAGGTACAGTGCTTAAAATGGTTTTCAGAGAACTGTGGGGAAAAAAAACTCAAAACCCAAAAGACTTCTTACTAGTGTTGATCACCAGAATTGAAATGCCTAGATCTAGTTTTGTCTATCTAGTAAATGGACATCATAGCTCCATTCAGCTGCATCTCTGTCCGTCTGGGTAAGACTATGAGGAAGGGCTGAAATAACTGGGTTTGTTTGGCCTGGAGAAGAGAAGCCTCTGGGGAAACCTTGTTGCAGCCTTTCAGTACTTAAAAAGGGTCCATAAGAAAGATGGGGACAGACGTTTAGTAGAGCTTGTTGTGATAAGGACAAGGAGTAAATTTAAGGAAGGCATTTTTTATGATGAGCACAGCAAAACTTGGGCATAGGTTGCCCAGAGAGGTGGTAGATGCCCTGCTGCTCATTGCACGGCGGTTGGACTAGATGGCCTTTAAAGATCCCTTCCAGTTCAAACTATTCTATGATTTCTGCTAGTTGGATTGCAAGTATATTTTATAATGGATGCCCAGAAATTGAAGAGCCCTTGGGCAGCAGATTTTAGAAAATGATCCATCTTAATGAAATGCTTTGTGTCACTGAATCTTTGCTGAAAGGTAAAGGTAAAATCCAGTTTCCTTGATGAGAAGTTCTTTGCCTAGACCGTAAGGCCTTTTATACAGCATCTTTTCACCTCTACGTCAGACATGGCAGATGTCAGATGCCTATTCTCACGTGACTCTGATTGATCTTTATAGCAGATCCTTCTCATTTGCTGGCTGAAGCCAAGACTGCAGAAAAATTGTAAGCAAGAAATCTTGTATGCAAGAAATTAATCATAGTGTGTATATGTAAACTGACACACTAGATTTTGCCTTTTCTATTGTGCTGCCTTAACTCGGTTTTAACGCCTTTTTTTTGGGTATAGTTTCTGCAAGATTTCTTCACTTGGAGAAAGAAAATATTCTATAGATAGTATTATCCTGACATACTTGGGTTGAAATCACAACCTGTGCTAATTTACAAGATTAGGCTGTTGGATAACACTGTCCTCTTGGGGCTACCACTGAAGGAGAAAATTAGTCTTCTGCCTATTTATGTGTATCTGTAGAAGCAGTTTGCTAATTTTGGACTCCATTTCAGCTGCTGTAGGTGGTTGGCTCTGGTGTCCAGTCTTCTACCCTGTCCTGTTGTATCTGAATGCTCTTATTTTTTTCTGTTCTGTGGATGGTGTATAAGCAATTTTCTTAGTATTAGATGATTTATAATTTAGTCTCTGAAGTTGTCTTAGACTTCTGTCTCCTCTGCTGATTCATCTGGACATTAATTCCTACCAGTAGGAACTTCCATCCCTTCTAGAACCTTTGCATTTTCTATGTATGTCCGTGTCTGACTTTTATCTATGTTATTTAATTCATCTGGGTCCACACCTATCTGAAACACAGTGACTCAGAAACAGAATGATTCATAATAAAGGAGATAATACCGGCACTCTTTGTTGAGTGCTTAATAGTGCAGAATTGGATCCATTATTCTGCGTGTTTGTTGCTTGTATTTTATATCAGGGTAAAACATAGACAAATAGTGCTTTGAGTATCAGATCTCATCAAGACATACGGCTGTCCTGTCCAGCCTACACTCTAGTCTATATTATTGTGATATTATTTTAGCTTCACAGTTTGCAACTTCGATAGTTACTTTTTTACACTCATTGCAGCCTCATACAAGTACTAAAGTGGTAGAGCACGTTAAGCCAGATTACTCTGAAGGTAAAATTAACTATAATTACAGTTTAGGAATAAATACGATTGTTATGTTTTATGATCCACTTGACGTGGTGTAGTTTAGATAATTAGGCTTGTCCTCAGTTTCTTTTAAACTTCCACAATTAACTGTGCTTTTGAACTCTGGAATGCTGCTTAGAATGTTCTTATTGAAACAGATCCATTTACAACCTGAGAGTTGCATAAATAGCTGAGTATTTACCTAAAGTTTTAAACTGCAATTAATTCATTATTTCAGTATATTAGTGCAGAGTTAGACAAGTGAGCATTTCAGATTCCTGACCCGATCCCATTTAACTGGTGATGGCTCTGGCAAGCACAAACGGGTTACTAGTGTTGGAAGTGTGGTCTAGAAGCAGGTGTCCTCTGTAATACAAGCCAGTAGCTCTTTTGTACACAGAGGTTAACAGTCATTTAAACTTGATATACTTTAGAGTCCTCCTTGCAAGATTAAGCATTTTGGCTGCTTGGTAGCATTTGGCTACATTTTGGCTGCTGTTGTAAAGCTAGCTAACAACTCAACATGCATGAGAACAGTGGTTAAGGAAACTAACCTCAGCTGTCCCAACTGTTTGGTCAGTGGAGTTCTGTACAAACTAACTGACTTTTGCCAGGTAGAATATTTAATTCAGCATGACTTGAGCAAAGATTAAAAGTCCTGAGTATGTGGACTCACCTTGAAACTGCAGTCAGACTTGAGGTGTGTCAGGATTATTGTAGCAGCACTTTGCACAATGTGATACTGATGAGCATGGCTGAATTGTGGGAAAAAATGTGCTTTATTGATGGATAGGGTTTCTTTTTATCAATGTAGCTTACTCCTATTCCCAGAAAGTTAGGCCAAAATTAGAAGTGGTTAAATAGACTGTACCACTTGTGCAAATCGCCTTGTATCAGTGGGATTCTCAGCCATCTGTTTTGAGTTGGTAGGCGTCGTGCTACTCTTCATGTACTGCACCATTGAGCGTGCTGCAGTTCCCTTGAATTTTTTATTTAAGAGCTACCTTTTGTGATCTGCTTCTGTCTGTACTGTCCTAAGGAGGAAGAATCTAGCTGTCTGGAGTTTTAGATAAACATTAAGTCAGATACCATTCCAAGGACAGGAATGAGTATAGGAACACTTCTCATGTGGAAAAGGCACCGGCATTTCTTTTGAAATGCCTAGAAATAGCGAAAGGCAAATAAACACTTGTCAAGTGAGAAGTAAATTTATAAATACACTTGTGAGATAGCCTGTGCTCCTTTGCATATGTTAGCTTCCATGGTGGTTGTCATTTGAGAAATGAAAGGCAAGATGGACTGCAGATGTGTTTTCTCACAGGAGGGTGAAGTTTCACAATTTCAACCCTGAGGAATAAGTCTGAATATACTTTCTGCAAGTGTTGAGATGCAGTTCATTAGCAAAAATATAATATAAGAATTTAAGAAATCTGAGTACTCTGTTCCTGACTCATTTTGCACTAATATGAGTACTGTGTGGTTCTTAAGGGCGTAGCTCTTATATTTATAATTGCAAGAATATATTGTAACAAAATGATAAAAGGGACTGTAGTTTTCTAATGAGGGATGGGAGGAGATGTAAAGAAGAGGTTACAAAAACTAGGATAAGAACTTGTTTCCCCATTTTGCCGATGCACAGTCAGACCAAAACACTGTGTAAATATTTGTATATGTGAATCATACTTATGTTACACCCAGAAAGAGCTCTGCCTGTTTTGCACGAGTTCCCTGCTTCTATGAGGAAAAATGATCAGTATGTCCTTGTACAGGATACAAAGAATGGAGTCAAAACCCTCAAGAATTCCTCGCAGGATATCTGTTCAGGCTTCCAGCTCTCCTCTAGGATCTAGAACTGGAAACAGTTTATCTGGTGCATATAGCACGAGAGAATCTTCATGGAGATTAGAATCTGGATACCAGGTAATGTATTTTTTTTTCATCTTTTTATAAAGTATAAATAATTTTTAAAGTGTCTTTTTTACCAAGAAAAGACCCAACATTCAGACAAACAAAATTTCTAAAATGCAAGAATTTACTAACCAGGCCAATGACAGTAATTAGTGAACTGGTAGTTCTAGATTTTCTGGTTTTACCTGCTCTTGTTTGTGGCTGCACCTCTAGAAATCAGCTGTTAGATGAATGAGAGGCCATCCTCATAATATGGATCTATTTTCTTATGAGTCACTGCCATCTTAAACCTGGGTAAACGGAGTTTTCTGTTGAGGGAGAGGTGAGGGTTTTGTTTGAACTTTGGTGTCTGTAGGGCATTACACTTGATGTGTCGGTGATGCAAAAAGTACAGGACACTCTTGTTAGTTAGCAAGGCTGTACCATTCTGCAGCACCCCGTGTTTATATTTCGCAAAGGTAAGAAGAGGAGCTTTAGACTCCGTTGAGGTTTGACACTGGCCAAATGCCAGGCACCCACGACAGCCGCTCACTCGCCCTCCCCTGCCACAGCTGGGCAGAGGAGGGAAAAACTTCACAAGGGGTTCGTTCATGAGTTGAGGTAAGGACCAGGAGAAGACACTCCAAGGGCAAAACAGGCTTAACTTAGAGGTACAGAGTGAATTTATTACTAACAGAGTCAGAGGAGGATAATGAGAAATAAAATAAGCCGTTAAAAACTCCTTTTCTTCCCCCAACCTCTCCCTCCTTCCCACCGACAGTGCAGGGAGACAGAGTGTGGGGGTTTGGTCAGTTCGTCAGCTGAGGTTTTCTTCCGCTGCTCAGGGAGAGGAGTTCTTCCCCTGTGAGACCGTGGGGTCCCTTCCCACGGGAGACAGTTCTCCGTGAACTTCTCCAGCGTGAGTCCAATCTCACGAGCAGCAGTCATCCCGAAACGGCCGCAACTTGAGTCCCTCTCACAGGCAAACAGTCCTAGCAAAACTGCTGCGGCTTGGGTCACTCTTCCATGGGATGCAGTCCTCCAAGGACAGGCTGCTCCAGCCTGGGAGCGGGGGTCCCTCCCTCCACCGGGTCTCCCACCGGATAACAGCCTCCTGCACAGCCTCCTGCACAGCCGCTGCACTGTGTGTTCATTTGACTATTTCCTGTTGACCAAAGTGATTTTGAGCTGAGGAATGATCTTCGAACACTCGCCAGTTAAAACAGAAGGGAAAATATCTTTGTATAAAAGATTATGTTGTATCCCTTTTTTCTGCTCCCAGTTTGTTTAAGGTAGTCTGAGAGCTCGTTACACAAGACTGGTGCTTAGTGATAAAACCATAGGGAAACTCCCTCTCCTGACTGACCTTTGGTACTTACAGAGCTGGTAGGAACAAACTGCATTATTGCTTGCAGGTTAAGATTACAGAGAGTAGAGCAAAATGGTTTAAGTCTAAGTCCATTCAATTGGAATGCAAAGGATAGGTGTTTTCACTTTGTTAATCCATTCAGAAACCTGCCTTAAAGTATTTAAGATCTAGTTCAGTTACAAGTAATTTAAAATACGTAATTTAGAAGAAAAAAGGTTTGACTATCAGTAATGCTTTAGGTATAAAGAGGACTTGGATTTTTAATACAGAATTTCCATGGAGAGAGCACTTGATTATAGCTTAACTCAAAAACTTCTGGGACAGAGCAGTCAAATTTGTATTTGGTTTTAATTAGAGCTAACGAATAAGAAAGGTTTTTCTTGGGTGGGTTTGTTGTCCTTACCTTTTTTTTTTTTTCCATATAGCTGTGAAACTCTTGTGTGTCATGCACTTTTGAGATCGATCTGGGTACTAACCCCTGCTTATCTGAGGAGGCAAAACAAAGAGGTTAATTGTAAACTAATCGGATGTATGTGATACAGTGTTGTTTCTAGGTGACTTTAAAATACAAAAATTGAACTGTTGTCATGGTATGAGAAAAAAATTCCTATCCTTTATGATACAACATAGTAAACATTTTATGATAAATGAGTTATAAGTTCATTTTTTTTTCGGTGGAGGGATAGGGTCAAGTGTAGTTTATAAAATTGTTTTGAATGTTTTCCTGATCACTTTTTTCAGCCACTGAAAATAGACACCAAAACCAGAATACCTTATGTAGGGCTTTAATTGTTACGTTCTGACAAGGGATGTTAAATAGTCTTAAGCTGAACTGAAGGAAGAAAACAAGCTGAGATTTTTGTATTGCTTTGGTTTGGTTTTGAGTGCTTTGCTGTTGCTTTTAAGAAATGGTGACAGCAGCTACTGTGTGGTACTAATAGTTCATAGAAAGACAATGGACAAATAATCACTTAAAAATTGCTTAGTGTTAATAAAATGGTTGCGTTTCTGTTATTTCTATTAATTTTGCTAATCTGAATGATTACTCTATGGAGCAAATGAAATTGCAGTCTCTTTCCTCAACTGTAATCTATTCATTGAAATTCAGCTTGTTTTAGTGGCCGAAGAGCTGCTTTTGTTGGCATGGAGACCCTTTCTACACCTGTGGGGTTTTTTGCGTAACACTTGAAAGTGAGGCCCTTAGTTCTACCCTGTTGCTGCAGTATCCAAGTCGGGGTAATGCCTCAAAAGTCTTACCCTTCAACTTTTCTTTGTCGTAGGTCAAATGAGAGGACAGATGAAGGAGCTGCTATAAAGTACTTAAAAAAACCCCCAAAGCAACAAAACTTTCCTTTTACCAGTGGTTCTCTCTAAGCCTATTTCATTTCTTGGCTATCCCTTGAGGTTTCTTCTTAAAGGTTTCCAGATCTGTTACTACTCCACTTCCCTGTATTTTCAGTATTCAGATCAGATACTGAGTTATTTTTGAGTTACAAGATGCATATGGTAAGCATGTTGTTCTTCAGGGATCCAGTGTGTTGAACAGTTCCAGTAGAGACTGGAGAACTGGAGAAAGAGACACCCGTGAAACTCCTTGGAAGCTTACAGCGTCGTCTCCAACCCGCTACTCAGGGACACTTGATCATCCACATTCTGGAAGATTTTTGGGAAGCAGAAGCAGATTGGTGAGAACTGTTAATGTGTGATACTTGGAAAAAAATATTGAAACCCCAGGGTTTTACTTTAGGTTTTCCCATTCTGAAAAGCTGCTAGCAGGGGCTCACAGTAAAGTTTCTGGATAAGTGGATCTTACTAATTAAAGATGGAGCAAAAGCTAGAAGATAGCAGTGTTAAAAAACATTGAGAGGATGAAAACAAACTAAGAATTAAGAAATACATTTGAAGTCAGTAGCTCTGTAAAAGTTCATTTAAAAAGAAAAAAGGAGGGGGTGATTAGAATCTCATACATGTTATAGTCCTGTGGATGGCAAAGTTGATACTATTTATTCTTGTTCCATTGGGTATTTCCAGACGGAGTGTTTTTGGGATGGTACTACCTATGTGAGTTAACACAAAGTTCATGGGTTTGGAGACCTGCTTTAGGAAATTTGTTTGTGAGGTGTGGTTCATAGTCTGATTGTTCTTAGTGTGGAAGAATGGTTACCCAAGATTCAAGACTCGGGCACTAATAGCTTGTCCTAACTGGGTTCTAGATTGTGCCTTTATAACTGCCAGAATAAAGTAGTTTGCTTGTGACGTGCTTATGCGTTGTAGGGTGACAGTAAAACACTTGGAAGCGCAGTAGAAATAGTAAAACAGGAAAAGCAGAACACTTTGAACAAGTTTGGTGGGATGACAGTGAAATAAAAATTCTACTCACTGTCAAAGTGAAAGATGTTTGGGTTTGTAAGCGAGCTCGCATTGTTGAAGAGGTGTTGGTTTTCTTAGGTGACTTGAAGGTGAAGGCACTGAGATATTGGGGGGTGAGGAAGGAGGAACTAGTGTGCACATGTTGGCCTTCAGGGGAAGTTATGGTAGATGTCTACCTATAGTTTAAATGCAAATGCAATCTGTGGTTCTAAGTGGTCTACATATCTAGTTAAATTGGTGCTATAGAGTTTTCAAGATGAAAACCCTTTTTTTCCCCATTAAGGTTAATTATTCTCTTAAAGTAAATTCTAATGGCAAGTGAACCTTGCAGAAGATGCTCGGAAACTTCCACGTATCAAATAGCAAATGATAAAAAGATAAGTGATATGTTAAACAGAAGATAAATGAGGGAAAGTAACCTGGCTTTGTACTTGGTTTCTGATGTTAGTCTGTCTCCCTGTCTGGTTTTTTTATGACGGGATGAGGGAAATACTTAGAGACTTCTTAGATTGAAAGAGTAACTAGTTGTGGCTTAAACTGAGTAAAAACCATAACTAAGTAGAAATAAAACACAGATAAACATACTCTAATTTGGTTGATCTTTAAAGGATCTTGGTTGTAGATAGTTTCTGGGAAGGCAAACAGCTCAATTCAACTTTTTGATTCAGCTCAACTTTTTTATATTAAAAAATAAACCCAAAGCATTTCAAATAGAAAATTAATGCCTTGACTGTAAGTAACCAGATGAAGAGCTTTGTAGACTATTTCAAACTATTTTTCTAAATCCTCTAGTACTAGTTTCTGAAATCTGTTTTGTTTCAGTGCTGTACACTGCAAAAATTGTTTTGTACCTGTTCTGTACTCTGAACTCCTTCAGTTGTGTTTGAGCTTATTGTAATCAAAATATACTTGTTTCAAAGACTTTACCTGAAGCTCACTCTAGCTAACGATATTTTAGGTTGATGAAAAATAAGTTGGATTAGTTAAACTGTTAAATAAAATAATGTAGCTCTTCAGTTTTGGCCATTTCTGGACAGCAAAATATGTTCTCTTGGGCATTTGTAAAGCTGTATTTGATTGTGTTTATAGCGTCTTACAGGCCAGGAAGATAATTTTTGCCCCCCGTTTTTACAAGAACTTAATGTTGTAAGCCACATCCATCTGTAAAGGAAATATAGTGTTGAATGTTATAGAAACGGACTTTTGTTGGTAGGACTGTATTGAGTAAACCTGGAAGTGCTAATCAAGAGCCCAAGCATAATTCCTGTTATTTTTAAAGAAAAGGTCTTGTATCTAAAGTTATTCTTTACAATTTTTGTGAGTTTTACGTTACGTACACTTTTGTGCAGTATAAGTGAATCTGGTGTACTATGTAATTTATTTTTTCATGTTATTTCAGTCTACATCTTCTTCCTCTCATTTTACGTCTGGGTGTTACGGTGAGTCTGAGAGAACTCAGGGAGCATATTCAAGACTGCATAGCCAGCAGCAAGATAGTGATTCAAAGAGACCTAAGCTATCTTGTACATCTACCTCTTCTGTGAGAAGTAATGGCTTGACTGCCTTTTCAGGTGAGAGGTTGATTACTTGAGCTGAGTTACATCAGAATTGTCTGAGTAGTAAGATCAGCTTTATCAAGTTTTAAAAGACTTGCTTCAAATATTGTGCTTATATCTTTCTTTAACAAAAATTTATGCCTATCTGAAGAGTATGTTCACAGTGATGGCAGTATCCAAAGTTCCAAGTATGCTGTTAGCATGGTCTTTTGAAAATCCAGTTGTACTCATTCATTTCAGAATTACTACCTGTACCTGTTCCATTTGTGGTCAAGCTGAACTTCGTGGCTCAAACATACCTCAAATGGTTAGGATGTCAAGAAAAGAATGAGTGCAGCTGCTCTTATTTCATGAGTCAAATTGTGTTGCTACATCAGTGTGTGCCAGGGACAGCAGAAAGGAAATGTTTACCGTGCTTAGCAGTATGTTCAAGCACAGTGGCATGGCTGGTTAGAGCACTGCTGTTAGGGGTCGGGGAAGAAAGAGTTCCTTTTTTAGCAGGGCCTGAACTTATTCTCTAGGTCCCAGCCAAAGAAACAGTCTCCACTAAGAGCTCTTTCAGGAAAATCTGAGATTTTCATGAAAGCTGTGAGTAAGGTCATGAAACTTGGATAGACAGAATTTATGAGATATGCCAACAAAAGTCTAAAGCTCAGGAAGTGGCAGTCAAAACCTTACACTGAAAATATTTCTAAACCATTTTGATACAGATCATTAGATTAATTTAGATTACCCTTATGAGTATGGAGTGGTGGTTTTTTTTATATCCCCTTATGGAATTGCACAGCCATCCAAATAAAAATAAGTTCTTGCTCAAAGCTCAGTATTATTGATACTTTCTTACTCTGTTAATAAAATGGCAACCATTAACATTTCTCACTGTGGTGTAAGACTGTTTAGCTTTCCACTTCTACATTGGTTGGTCGTCACACTGCCGACCAATGAGCGCTTAGATTTGGTTTTGTAAGTTAGCACTGAAACAATATCAAGGTGCATTTTTCAGAGCTGTTGAAGAAGATCCTTTTGGAAGAAGAGTTTAGTCCACAGCTGATGTACGTACAGTTTGCTATGCAGTTGTTGGAGCTGTTAACAAAAAACAAGATGCCTTTTTACACTGCAGTGTTTTGCTCTGTAATATGAGCAAGAACAGTATTAGACACTGTTCTTAAAGTTGTGTCTAAACTGCATTTAAGCTTCATCAGCTGTTTTTAAGATAAATGAAATTAGGTTTAAGTAGTGTCAAGTAGAATGGCAGCATTTACTAAGTCTCAAGCTGCTGTTTTGCTATAATGTGAAACCTTTTTAAAACCTAGCTACTATTAGGAAGCAAGATGGTACTTCTCTTCCTCGCCTGTCGTGTAAGAGTGCTAATAAGTCTGACCTCACAAAAGTATTATTACTTTTTGTTTGATTTAGCTTTCACAACTAACTTGCTGCAAGATGAAATAAGTGCCAGCATCAGCAGAGTGCGCTTAGCTTTATGTTGGCAGCTGGGTCGTTGGTCAGCCTAGTCAGAATGTTAATACTGCCCTTGATATGAATAACAAAAATGCCTGCATGAGTGCCAGCTTTAATGGATTTTTAGATGATTACTAAAACAGGGGATTTATTTACTTTTTCTTTCTAGATTCCTCATGGAGATGCAGTAGGATTCCTAGATCTTCATCAGTAATGCTTGGCTCCCTTGGAACCGATCTGGTGAGAGAGCGAACACAGTTAGAAAGAAGAACTGATCTGTCTGTTAATAACCTGGTGGATCCCAGCTACAGAAACAGTGACTTTTCGCCTTCAACATGTATGTTTTGTGTAACCGGAAGCTCGTAAACCTACAGTTTGTATGGCTTTTAGTTTCTTAACATGTTCATAGAATCACAGAATGATTTGGTTTGGAAGGGACCTTTTGTTCCACCCCTTGCCCTGGGCAGGGACACCTTCTACTATCCCAGGTTGTTCCGAGCCCCATTCAGCCGGGCCTCGAATGCCTCCAGGGACGGGGTGTCCAAAGCTTCTCTGGGCATGTTCTTTTAATATTTTATTCAAAACACGAACACAAAATATATTTTAAAGTATCCTTTTAAATAAAGTTGGTTGGCCGCTTTCCATGCTTTGAACAAACCATCAAAGAACATGTGAATGGTTTAGCTTGTAGATGCATTCAGTCATGTGAAAGGGGTGTCGGTGGTCACCACTGTAACACCGTGATTAGTCAGTAAAGCTCTTTTCATGTTTGTCTTAAAATCTCTTTGTATTTAGGTATGGGAAAAGAAGTAATGTTGATTTGACCCAGGAAAATTTTTTCTTAAAGGTGCATATTATCTCTTTTTATTTGGGCTCTCAAATGGTTATTAGGGAAAACTGCTAGACCACCGAAAATAAAACTGAACAGACACACACTTTACATGAGTTGAGAGGTTTGTCTCATAGCAACTGCTAGGACTGGTAAGGACGTCTGCACTGTAATTTTCACTTTCTGTTCGGAGTGCTGTGGCCTTCTAGAGCTGTCTCGGGGGAAGCTCACTATTAGTCTTGATCTGCAACCTTTTGCAGATGCGTTAGTGGTATTTTGTAATGCAGAAGTTAAAAAAAAAATGCCACGTTAATAAGTACAGAAGATACGCAGAAAAGATAAAAGCTACTTTTAGAATTCGTCCTGTATGCTTGCCTCGACAGAACAGTATATTTTAATGTCATCATAGTCTTAACACTTTTTAGTAAGTGGACAGTTCAACTACTCTGCCTGGTAGAGCCTAATGGGAGAAGTGAATTGGTGAGCAACCTTGCTTTGTACTGTCCGTGCTGCATTTCTAGTAGTGCTGCTATTAAGTGCTATAAAAATAACTCCCAGCTGTGTTCCCTGATGTGTAATCAAAAGCATATAGTAGATGCTTGGCATCTGTGCAGATGTTTCATTAGCTGGAATCTGCCAGATAAATAAAGCTCATCTTCAGCAGTAAATGGTGATTGCAATGCAGAACCCATTAAAAGAAAGTCACCAAAACTACAAAGATTAAAGTTTGTAATTCCAGAATACTTAAGAGAGCTTCTGTTTCCTACCTTCATCTATCCATGCTTGTTCCTCCTTCCCCTTTTTCCCACCCACAATCCCCAAGTTGAGGAAGGAGACTAGCCACCTCAGCCGCTTCATGTGAGCTACAGTTCATCTACAGTGGAATTCTTCTCAGTGTGTTGAGATACTCAGACAGCATTTACAGAAGATACGCTTGTACGAATGATAGAACGGATTGGGTTGGAACGGACCTTTAAAGTCCTCTAGCCCAATCCCCCTGCAATGAGCAGGGACATCTTCAGCTAGGACGGGTTGCCTAGAGCCCTTTTGAACCTGACCTTGAATGTTGCCTGACGCGTTTGAGCACATCTTGTCATAGTATTTTCCTCTGCTTTTCTGCAACAGATCTTCAAGACAGGCCTGCCTCTTCATATGCAGAGGGAGCAAGACCAAAAGAGAACTCATTAAGCACTTTGAGGCTGAATGCACCCGTGAACCGCCAGTTGCCTTCTGATCATCAGCCATCTTTTTTCAATAGAGACTCTAACATGAGCTCTTTGAGGTCCAGCTATTCTTCAAGACAAAGGAGAAATGAATTGGAACCTCCCCAGAGGAGTGTACAGCCAGCATTTTCTCTTACTGCCATTAGAGATGAAACCCCTTCCTCAAGTGGTTCGGAAAGGGTTTTATCTTCTCAGAGGTCATTGAATGAGTCTGCAGCTGACAGTGAAGGGAGGCGCACAACCAGACAGCTGCTGTCTCGTTTAGCATCTAGTATGTCATCTACATTTTTCTCTCGAAGGTCTAGCCAAGACCCCTTGCATACAAGATCATTAGGCTCTGAGGAGTCAACGGTGGTCCCAAGAGTTCAAGCTACTACTCTGTCGAGTAGTAATGGAGCTGCAACTCCGGAAGTTCCAGGACTTCAGTCATCTGAAGCTTCTCAGGGGTTTAGTTTTCTTGGACGAAGATGGGGTTTATCAGGAGTTTCACAGAATCGCAGCGCTGATTGTGATGGGGAAAGTTACAGACCAGACACTGAAAGTAGGAGCACAGGATCCTGGTTGTCATCCTCTTTGAGGAACAGATGTACTCCTCTCTTTTCCAGAAGAAGAAGAGAGGGAAGAGATGAATCTGCAAGGATCTCTACCTCTGATACAACTGCTAGATCACAACATGTCTTTAGAAGGAGAGAGTCAGGTGAGGAGACCTCTCTTGAAGCGTCAGATAGCCCTCCTCGGGCTTCTGTTAGCAGACCACCGACACCCGCAGTATCTGTTGTTTCTACAGCTACTGCCTCCCCACCAGATTCAGCCCACAGCGGAAGAAGTTCGGGAATTCTGCCTGGTTCTCTCTTTCGCTTTGCAGTGCCTCCAACGTTAGGAAGCAGTCTGTCTGACAATCTTATGATAACTGTAGATATTATTCCCTCTGGCTGGAATCAGTGTGATGGACAAGAAAGTGGCAACTCTAAAATACCGCCTTCAAGAGATCCGGAAAGACTCCAGAAAATTAAAGAAAGGTAAGTTAGTATGTTCTTTTGTGATAGTAAAACGTACCTGTTTTAACATGAGAGGGCTATCTGCAATCATGATTTCAAAAGAAAACTTTCCTTTAGAGGAGGTGGCAACTCAGTCCCCTGTCACCTGCGTTCTCACTTTTGTCTTTAAAGAAACTTGTTTTAATTCTTGTAGGTTTGAGAACGGTTTGATAAGTGGAATTTTCATTATAAAAAGTCCTACGTGAAATGTCATAGCATTTGTTGGTATTCCCTCCTATTCAGCCTGCTTTTAGAAGATTCCGAAGATGAAGAGGGTGACTTATGCAGAATCTGTCAGATGTCCTCTGCAAGTTCTGACAACCTTTTAATAGAGCCATGCAAATGCACTGGAAGTCTGCAGTATGTTCACCAGGAGTGCATGAAAAAATGGCTTCAGTCGAAGATAAATTCAGGTAAAGCAGGCTCTACACCAAGGCAGAATTGCAGTTATATAGGGAGGCTTATCAGAAGGATTGCACTTACTGAGGTATTTAGTTGAAAAGCGAGCAGTGGGGACAAACAGTAGTATGGCACTTCCAGGCTTTTGGTGTGTCTGTGCAGCTTCTCATTAGTTCCAAGAACTCCTTCTTGTTTTAGAGAACTACATTTTTTGGGATTGTCCGCTAAGATATTAGACAGAATATAACATTGCAGAAGTCTAGCTTTAGAAATTACTCTCCCACTTCAGTGGTACCACTTTGGGTGCCATTTGTTCCCCACCCTTCCTTATGGAAATGGTTGTGCTTTTTTTCGAGGCTTCTATAGCTGAGGTAACTGTTAGCAGTGATAGGAATTTGAAAATCCAAAACTGATTTTGAATTGTAACTAGACTTAAGTACTTCAATTTTTTTTTTAAAGATACTGACTCCCGTTCAAGGCAGTTAAAACTGCTTGTTCAAAAATTGCTTCAAAATGCGTATATAATTCTTTAAGAAACAGTTCAGTTATTGCATGCTGTAGAAATATTTTCATAACAGATTGACCGGTTTGTAACTGTTATCTGCACTATTCTTAAAAGTAGCTTGATAGAAGACATGAATTACTTTGTACCAAAGGAAGGTGCTAGCGTCTGTTGACTTTTTAACTCAGCACTAGAGGATATGCATCAGAGTAGGGATGCATTAGAAGCCTCAGCATGTAGAAGAAATTAATTTGAAGTATTTAACTATATGTAAAGACCTAAGTCCGCTATCAGCTTGCTTTGTTCATCTCGTTGCTTATGGCGGAGCTCATTTTAAAACTGGTACTTAAGACAAAATGTTACTTAACAACAACTTTATCCTGGTATATTTATTCTTACTTTGGTGTGTATTTGGATTACACGGTAAAATTCAGAAAGCCCAAGAAGCAGTTTTATGCCAGACTTGCAGGAAGGGGCATGTTATGGCCAGAGTGAATATGAGGCCAAAATAGGTGCAGCTGGATAGAGAATAAACGTTCTACAGCATTTAAATTCGGACAGGAGCAGCTGTCACTACATTCCTATTGGAGGCTTTCTTTTCTTCTAACCTTGCTCTGCAAAATAAAGCCAAAAATTACGTAGAGTTTTTACTGTTTGTATGGGTGTGTCGTATGTTATAGATCGTTGAAACTTGACACTGAGCTTTCCCCTTGCCCGCCTCCCCACCAGGTTCTTCTTTGGAAGCAGTGACAACTTGTGAATTGTGCAAGGAGAAGTTGCATCTTAATCTGGAAGACTTTGACATTCATGAACTCTACAGGGCACATGCAAATGAACAAGTTAGTATATTTTACCTAATTTGGTAAGTGTTGGTTTAGTGCTGAGAGGGCAGCCTTCTTTAGAGAAGGCAGATGCATTTCCATTTCAGAAGGACCGTTACGCATATAAAGTAATGTTAATGCGGAGCCGACTTTTCTCCTCAATATTCCGACTACCGCTACCTTCCTGCCACGCTTCCTAGAGCTGAGCTTTCGGTAAACGTAATACCTCTCGTAGTTCCAGATCTGTCATTTAGCTTCGTAATTCAGTGTCTCCGCCACATAGGTGCAGTGTCAATTCTAGCATGATTAGATTGAATTTCACGTGAAGTCAGGAGGTGTCATCGCTTTTAGCTGTTTTTGAACGGAGTATAGCAGTTGTTTGAAACATACAATCACAAACTTCTTTTGTTTCCTTAGAGTGGTAGAACTAACCTCTGTTCTAGCAGTTTCTATCTGCTCCTGCAAGTGATTTCCTAAATTAAAAATAATCAAAGGCCCGTTGGTATGACTCTTGTTATTTAAAATACAGTATCTTAGAACTACTGGACTGTGTATTATTTAAAAATGAATAAATAACACAAAGCTGGTGTTTTTAACGAACTTTATTCAGAGGGTTTTTCCCTATTCTCTGGGTTGTATTCTGATGATATACGAACACTAACCATACTAGCCTACCTCAGATGTTTAAAGAAAATACCGAGTGACATCAGCTTTTGGGGGCAAAACATCAGCCTCTAATTTTTTTATTATTTAAAGTAGGTTCTTACCCTAGTACTCTAATTCCTGTCAGTTGGGGCAGTCTCTGAAAAGTCTTTCTCGAGAGTGCCATCATCTTGTTTTAGTGCTAGTGCTTATTGGTTGCTGTCACAGCACTGTAATTGAAATAAGTACTTTGAAATTTTTTCCTGAAGAGTTGACTAAATTATCTGTTCAGCAGTAGCATTTTGAAAGTTTTTCTTTTATCTTAGCAGGTAAAGGAATTTCTCAAATATTTATAACATCATAACATTCCTAAAATACATTCCTTTATTTTGGCTTTCTGTAAAGCCTCGGGACCACAGAGAAGAAACCAGCAATATTGGCTTTGTTTCCCCAAGTGATAGAATACTCTGATCTGCACATTCTTTCCTCTGAACTAATCATGCTGACTGAGATTTAATTTGTAGAACTCCGTTTATCTTCAAGGATAACATGTTAGGTTTGGAGTGGATGGGAAGGACCAGAAGTATAAATAGCTTTTCAGTAACCTAAGCTTTTTAGTATTGCATTTCCCTAATCCTTTTGGAACAACTAGAGATAAATCTGTAATGACTCCAATAGAATCTAATCCTTGTTCTACTTGAATCATATATGCAGATGTATTACTGACATTCTGAATGTTTCTTTTGATCTCCTTTAAGGCAGACTATGAATTTATCAGCTCTGGTCTCTACCTTGTAGTGTTATTACACTTATGCGAGCAGCGCTTTTCTGATATGTTAGGAACCGCAAATGAGGCCAGCACACGTGTCAGAGTAAGTATGAAGTGATTTTCTGGCAGGACTTGCTCACACAGAGAACTTGAAAGCAGATTATTACCTTGAGTGACCTAGGAGCTAAGATACCCAAGAAACACGCTTTTTAAACAAAGTTAGGTATAAAATGGGCTGGGCTTGTCAGTGCACCATGTTTGATTGGAAACTGAAGGTACTACATAATTGCAGGTACTGTGCTACAGAATGCTTTTTGTCCGGGTTGTTGGCAGTTCATTAGTTAGCATACATGTTGTCATGATTATTGGGAGTTTATGCAAAACTGGAAGGTTAACCTCCCTCTGTGCCAAACATGCAGTTAAGGATGATGGACTACCTGATTTGTTCAATTTTTCTCATTTTCAAGTCTATATTGCAAAGGTCCAGAACTTGCAATGCTCTTCTGCCGGAGTACACCTAAATGTGTACTTGAATGTTAACATTCTGCACCAGCCTATAGCTATAGTATGATTCCTCTGGCATTACTCCAAACTCTTATTAGTTGCACTTGACTGCATTCTCATCACTTGAAAGACCTGTCTTAGAAACGTGGTAAGTACACTTTAACCAGTAAGAGATCAGCATACAAAGTTCTTCCTGCACAGTGATTCACTCACAAATCCAGTATTTTACATCTTTATTTGATACTAGATAATTAAATAGTGCTCTTAGTCAACGGATCTCCTGAAAACCTGATTATTTTTAGTGTTTTTACTTACATGCAAAGAAGTGACAGTATTAAGCTTATCCAATGCGTATTGGAACGGTTGACTGCTAGCAGGTACTAGGTCTTTGGAATAGGCGGGACTATGCTCTGTCTAATCTCTTCATGTATTAGAACAGTGCTCGTCTTTTCTGTACACATCGAGTGTAGGGCTTGTATTCCATGATCCAGTTTCTCTGCTACAAGTCTAGAGATGTAAAAGACGCATAATCTAATAGTAGCCAGCATCCAGCACAGGTTATTAGCTTGAGTGTATTGCGGAAGATGTTTTTACTGGTTTTGCATCGGAGGAGGCATTTGCATGCTCCTGTGTGTGACATAGCATTTTAAACCAGAGAGAGCACCAATGCTGGTGTTTGATATCAGGCATATGAGTAAGCTACGGAAACTCATTTTATCTGCTGTGTCTCAGTATCTGGACTTCTAACTGAAGCAGTGATGCAGACGGCAGCGACAAAAGAAAAGCACTTGTCTGAGACTTTTTATTCCTAGGAATTTTGGCTTTGGGTTTCGATACCACACGCTTCCAACATTAAACCGCCACCATTGCCTAATAGTAATCCCAGTCTTAAGATTTTAATTGTCAACAAAAACTTTGGGGGTATTTATGCATTTTTCGTGAACCACGTTCAGTCAGAGGGTTCTGTTTTGTCATATTAGTTGTGAATTAAATGAAATGGATTTAACTAACGCAAGTCCTTACCGTGATTATGTTTTTCTGCATTACAGTTTTTAGGAATGGTTTTCATTAAACTGACGCTTGCTTATGTTTGCTGCTTTCAAAATTGATGTCTTTTACAGACTGTAGAACATGAAGATGATGCCACAAGCTGCTACCACAAACATTTTACAGCTGAAATAACTGTGCAATAGCAATTTGAAGTCTAATGTGTGGGGATTTATATTAAATTTTGCATTGTTTTTTGTAAGTTGGGTAAATGGGTTAGGATAACAAAGATCTGGCGTGAAGCTTTGGGATGTAAAAAGTGAAGAAAACTTTGCTAACTTGTTGCAAATTTCTGCAGATAACTTTGCAACTTTTAAACTACTTTCTCTCTGCCTTGTTTCTAGTTTATTAACCTTGCAAGAACTCTTCAGGCACATATGGAAGATATTGAAAGTAGGTGCTTCCCCTCTTTCCCTCCCCTCCCATAGGACCAACTCAAAGCTAAATGCCTACAATCCTCCTTGCCAAGATTCATAATGCTAAGCATAATTCCGGAAAACCTTAACCAGCAGTGCTTTTTCCATCATCAGTAGAATTATTCTGAGGGGGAACTGATTTTAATTCTCCATGATTAATTTCCCAACAGCACAGACTTGTTTAGACCACAGCAATGTTACCTGCAATCGATAACAAAAGTCCTTACTAGTTACAGTTTGGTTATTGTAGCTCTGGTAATTGGTAATTATAGGATAAATGGTGACCTTCAGGTTGTTGCCTTTTACAAGAGTCTTAGTAGGAAAGAAACATTTAAAATTGAATTGTACTGCATTTAAATTAGACACTTGTATTGCCATTTTTCTTCCATTTCTTTTTCTTGCCCTCTTCTCCCCTTTGTTTTTTCCATTCCCACGCACTTTTCGGTTGTGCGGGTTCCTCGATCAGACCTATCAGACCTCGTGAACGAAGTCTAAAGGTTGCCGATTTTGGGGAAGGATAAGCCTGCTTTTCGTCTAACGGCTTTTTTTTAGTGTGTTTAAATTCAGAACTATATGCTGATACAGTTACATTTCTGGTAAATACACCCTGGATCTATTTCTGGGCATGTTGAATAGGCAGTAGAAGGGTAGTTGATCTACCCCTTTTTTTTCCCTAGCGTGCATGTGAGTGTCTGTCAACTGTATATGGATTTTCAGTACACAGGATGCATTTGGAGTACTATAAGGAATGGGAGCGTGTGTGTGTGAAAGAGAGAGTTCGCGTTCAAGGTGATTATTGCTGCATTCAGAGCGGTCAAAGGCGGACTTGAGTTCTGAACTCATCACTAAGTTATGTTCATCCTTACTAGAGTAAAAATTACTGAGTGTCATTTTACACCTTAATTAAATCTATATTTGATTCAGACTTTAACTTGCAGGTGAGGAATACTGAGTTCTAGATTTATGATTGATGCACTTCAGTTAAGTTCAGTTAAGTCTTCTCTTCTAAGAACTGAAGAAGCAAGGAGTCAGACCTTTCTTCTTTCTGTGTTCAGGGATGGAACAAGTTACTCCAGTATAAATGCTTGCCTGCAGACCTTGCTTAAGAGGACATACTCAATTCCTGTTACAGACAAGCTAACGTTTTACAAACCTAACGTAGATGCGTGTACTCACTTTTCTATCATAGTTGACAAGCGTGTATTTGTCTTTTAACTCACCTTGAGACAACAAAATCCTGTGCGTTTGTGGGCTTCGTGTTCATCTTGCATATGCTGAAAAGGACAGGAGTGGAGAGAGGAGCTGCTTCCAAGTAGGCCCAGGTTGCATTAAGCAACATATATGTGTGTATATATATATATATATAAAAATTTAAGAGTGTTTCGACTGCTGAATCTTTCTAGGTATTTAAGTACCCAAATTGTTAACGTAGTGAGTAATTTCCTTATGTTGGGCGCTGCTGTCATGGATTGAGTATATCCTCCTCTGACTACTGCTGGAATAAGCCACTCTAAGCACTACATAAAAGTTGAATCTCTGGCGTAATTAAGTTTTCTTCCTCTTATTTTGAGGAAGAAGAGTAGGAGGACACTGCATATTGTATGTTCTGTTGAGTTTTGATTTGAAAATGCTGTATTTTTCTGACATGAGATGCATTTAAGAACTAGGCATTGTAATTACACAAGGTTTGGGTGGGTATTACAGTGTGCTATGTAATATTATAAAATTATATATGTAATGTATAATATTTATTTCCTCTACTCGTCCTAAAGTGCTTTAATTTCACAGCTTTTTGTCAAGGCTTCTGATTACACTGTGTTGTTCCAACAGCTTCTGAAGACGATTCTGAAGACTGATGCTGGTAGAACTTTCATACTGCAAGAAGAAACAAACGGAATTGCTGCAGAAATGCTGAACTGGCAAGAACAACGTCAGTGTGCATTTGTTTTATTCCTCTCCTTAGTAAAAAGCGCATTGAATATTACTGTAGTTTTTGAAGCATTGTTGAATTCAAAATCAACTGCTGCACAGTGGAGCTCAGTGAGAACTCGAGAACTGCTCAGCATGTGTAAAGATTAGATACATAGAAAGCAACTTCCCTTTTTAAATTATGAGGATGTTGTGCTTTGTTTTGGAAGACATCAGATTCTGAATATTTAAGGAAGCTCTATCTCCCTTTATGTTTCCTTCTTCCCGTAGTCAGACTTCCGGTTTTGTCTTACCGAGTTTTGCTCCTGTACTGGCACTAAGTGGTTATAGTGGGTTTCAGGGGGAGGGTGGGGATGCCCGTGTACTTAAATAGGTTTTGTTTGGGTGTTCTTAAATGCCTCTTTTGCCGCATCGTATAACTGATTGCTTCCATTGTTAGTGAATGAACAGGAGGATAAGCAAGATATTGTAGAGACGGTTTGGGGTTTGGCTTATTTGAAGATCATTATTTAACTCAAAAAGCAATAAGAACTTGCAGTGGTCTTTTAATACTCGGTGATGGCTTTTTTAGTACCAGTTTGGAAATTTGACATTATATTTGTTATCATGGGCTGTTCCGTTATGGAATATTGCAGGTGTAAACTCCTGCATTTCAGCATTCCTAGCAGATATGCAACTTGATAAAGACCTAAGGTTGTTTAGTTGAGTCGGACTTTTTTTTAGATCCCACCCTCACTGTTCAAAGCACTGGTTATCAACGTGTTTTCTAGTGTTGTCACTTCTTTATAAATAAAGACGAAAGAGGTATGCATCTCTACTGGTATTGTCCATTTTATTTAAATGTGGATATCTACCGGAACTTACACTTGAAAACACAGAAAGCCGTAGTCTCTGCTATGTATTTACTAAGGTTTATAAATTCTTACGCAGATATTTAAGATTGTTCTGACTGTTTTGGATTGAAACGCTTTCTATAAATGGTGGTACAATAAATTCTTACACGTGTACTGGAATTGTATTTCCTACAGATACGTGTTAGTTTTGTAATGACCACAGTAACAGCGTATCTACCAAGAGTGCAGTATGTTGAAACGCCGTGAGTTTAGTTTATCGTTGCAGTACGTAAAACTAACTTGTGCAGATGAAAGGATGTGCCTTACCAGCTGAAATGAACTCCTGATTTTTCGATTTAACTTTGCTAGCATTACGTGAGTTGGCCTGTCATATGTAAGACTCGAAAGAAAATGGAACGCTAAGGAAATGGCATATCCCTATGCCCATTCTGGTAAGTATAGGCATTAGGCATTTGGTGCCAACACTTACAAGTATTATTCCAGTAATTAGTTGAAATACAGCTCTGGGACATTTCTTCTGAAAAGTGGAGGTCCAGGCATATATGAAGATGTTTCTAACTCATTTCTGAAGAAGGTGATTCGAAGTTTATAATAAGGTGTAGCTTAAGAAAATGTCATACGGTGAAGCAGTCAGTATTTCATATGCACTCAGTACGTTTAGGGGTACAAGCATGGGTTCTGATACCCTAACAAACTGATGACTTGAAGGATAGAACGCTGCACATACGCAGTGCAGAGGATCCTACGTGAGCACACGAACTCTGCAGCGCCGTGCACGCACAATTAAAAAACAGTAACAAAACTCCTCAGGCATAAAAACACCCAGTAAAAATGCGTGCACATAAGCGACAGGGCTCAAAAAAGCAAAGGGGTGAGCAACGACTCAGAGAGTGGCACTCGAGCAGTACACCGAGAAGCCGCGCCTGTGCAGTAATGCGGAAAACTGCGCCTGTGCAATGACAGAAAGCTACGTGCGCGCAGTAAGTGGGAAAGCTGCGCGTGGTGCTGCTCGCTGCTTCCACCTGCTGCTTAACAGGCGGTACTACAGCCACCCCGGGGCAAAGCTGCACGTGCGCATTGACTCCATGATGCCGGTTTAAGAAAGCTGCGCGCGTGCAGGGAGCGGACGCGGTTACGCACGCGCAATGCCTCGGGGGAAGGCCGTGCGTGCGCAGCGGCTGTTTGCCCTCAGTGCTGCCGCGCAGCGGTCACATCCCGTACCGCAGGCCAGGACGTCACGCGTTCCGTGGGTGCCGCCGCGTCGTGCTGGTTCTGGCCGTTTGGGGCTTCGGTGCCCAGAGTGCAAATCGCGGAGCTGCGGCGCTGCTGCCGCCGGGCATTCGTGGTCTCCTATTGCTCCTGGGGCCTGAATTGCCTCCAGTCCAAAGGATTGTTCCCAGATGTCATCGCCCGGCTCCGGAACTGGATCAGGTCGTGTTCCCCCAAAGCCCAGGTGCTGCTTCTTGGTGCTGTGTGCGCCTCTTGGCCTTTGCCTGCTGTGAGCAGCTTCGTGTTGCAGCTCAGTGAAGTCCAGTTGTCAGGAAAAGTAATCCACAAACACCAGAGGTTTATGTCCAAAAAGGAGAGAGAGGAGTCCTGTTACTTTATTCGAATCAAGGGAGAGGCCATGGGGCATTCCCCCAGGGTCTCTGGAATTTTTGGAGGGCGCAGCCTCCTTTATATCTTAATTTCCCGGCCGCATTTCCCTCTCTTTTTGCCCACTGGCTGAGGTACTTAAGAGGCACAGACTTCCCGGAATGCCTAATACCTAAGA
>VZRQ01007686.1:242318-280493 GCA_013397975.1 Machaerirhynchus nigripectus | reverse complement strand
CATTTTCCTGCCCCTCACAGACAGTGCAATAAAGTGTATATATACATATAGATATATATCTATATATGTATATGTAAGTGTGTATATATAAAGTATATATATACTTACAAGTAAGTATACTTTTATAAATATATATATAAATATATGTAGCATATCAGTAGTATATAAGTATATAGATACTTTCTATATATACATGCACACTTCATACTATATATAGTGTGTGTGTACATATATGCTATATATACAGTGTTTGTATAAATATAAAGTATATATATACTTCTGTGTATAGTATCTATAAGCATATATCTATACATCCAATTAAAAAAAACATATATCTATCTCCTCCTTCCTCCCACACCCCTGCTTGACAGCGCCCTTCTCCATAAGGACCTTTTGATAACATAAGCTTGTGTTTTGCTCCCCCCTCCTACCCTGTTACAGCACTTTCTTTTTCCACTGTATACCATGTATATTTAATGTGCCTACATTGCAATGTGCAGGAAAATGCTCACCTTCTGAGGGTGTTCTTCCTAACCCCACAGCAGACCCATGGTATGGGTTTGGCAGAGAGCAACTTTCTCACAGGGCTGGGGTTGGAGAAGGTGAAGCAGATGCTGATGGATTCCATAGCTCCTGTTGCTGTGGTTCCCAAGGGAGTGGTGTGTGCATACAGATGTGCTGTATATATGGTTCTCAGACCGAGCACCATGGCAGGGCTGCTAGGTCTCCTGGAAGGGTATATGAGTTTTGTTTCATCCTGGTTTTATGGAAATCCTGCTTCTGAGCAAGCAAAACTGATTAAGTCTGAAAATGAGTTTTAGTTTCCTTTTCCCAGGCAGCAGAGTGATGTCACTGGTAGCTTCCTCCTTGGTGTCAAGCACTTGTTATAAGCCTTTCAGACTTTGGACTAGGAACTCCTGTGTTACAGCCAGGACATAATCCTGGATCTGAGCCATGTCCGGGTAGGCAGTGCCCTGCTCCTGTTTGCTTCCAGGTGCACGAGCAGCAGGGTTTCTGGCACCAGCCTTCATAGCACGCTTTCCCTGGAGCGTGCCTTGTCTCACTGAAGCAAGATCTGTAACCAGGGGGAATCAAATCATACCTTTGTGTGAAGTGGGCCTGATGCACCTGGAAAGAGCACTCCTTTTATTTGTGGCTTTGCTCTCAGTAGCAGAGAGCCTGATTCCTTTACTTCCCCAGTCTTCTGTAGTTGCTTTTAAATCTGTAAGACATCTTCTGCCTTTTTTCCGGTCCACTTTAATCAGCCTTCTCTTCACCCTGTTGAACTTAAGGGAGTGTGTAACTACCTGAGTGAGTGAAGATGCAAACACATAGATATGATAACTGTAACTAA
The DNA here is from genome assembly GCA_013397975.1 of Machaerirhynchus nigripectus. Classification (NCBI taxonomy): domain Eukaryota; kingdom Metazoa; phylum Chordata; class Aves; order Passeriformes; family Dicruridae; genus Machaerirhynchus; species Machaerirhynchus nigripectus. The sequence goes on along the minus strand of VZRQ01007686.1, from coordinate 279,139 downwards.
AGGTCTTTCCTTTTTCTTTATAATATCCTCCTGCTTCTCATTATAAATTCATGTCAGGACGTTCTTTGGTTTGTTTCCATTTGTTTGACAGATCAGATTCGGGTTAGGTGCAAGAAAACAAAGAGTAATTAAAACTTTCACGTGGTGCATGCAGTTTTAAGTCTACTCTGTGTGCCAAATTGTAGCCCATTTTAGAAAAGACAAAGGTGTGTGTGTGTGTGTGTGTGTGCGCATTGGTATAACTTGCACTGTGTTTTAACTTGCCACTTGGGAACTGTACATGTGTGTGCTATGACAGGAGTAAACAGGGGCTGTAATGAGAATGAACTCAAATGCTCATTTAACAAAACAGATTCTGCTTCTTTAGATGTGGCTTGTAGACTTACTTTTACAGTTTGCTTTTAGTTCAAGTGACAACAAATCTTTGTGTGTGCTGCTTGCCATGTACACTTCTAGCACACGTATCTGGCTGTGCTAGACCAGGTGCCCCTTGCAATGCTTGTGCCAAGTGTGGTAGCAGAGTTGGGCAGCCTAAGGAATAGTGGACAGTGTGGCATTGGATAATGCTGCTGACAGGGCTATATTTGCTTTCACAAGCCACACCTATGTGTGAAAAAACTGCTAAAATACCATCTGAAAATGGTATTTCAGTCATGGATTGCATATGTTTATCTGCTGTCCCTAGTTGTTTGGGTTCACAGACATGCCATTAAACTAACCCTCACCCCCAGCCACGTAATCTTAGTATCTGATTGTATCTCTTCCAAGCTGCTGGAACTACTTAAAGAATGTTTTTCTCTCGTCTGTTCCGTTCTTGCTACTGCCATTTCCTCCTTTGCAAAAACAGTAACATTTTTGGGAAAAGGTAGAAACAGAAATAATACTATTGTCAGACAGCACATGTGAGACCTGCAGAGGAATATTTGTTCATTATAGCTCTCTGTTAGCACCCCTGAAATAGGGACTGGAGATTTTTCAAAGACTTAATTAACTTCTTGCCAAGTGTGAGGCAAGATGGCTTTACATCTGGAACAGTGCGCGCTTTACTGAGCGGTGCAGTACTTCCTCTTTTTTCCTTTGCGAGACACCTAGTAATGCAGAGCGCTGGCCCTCACAGGACAACATCCAGATTTTGAATAGAAGCACAGCGCAAGGAGGTGCTCCAAGAAGGGATTTTTTGCATTTGGATATTTTGTCAGAAGTCAGGCCTGAGCAAAAGGTTTAAATTTTTGTAAAAACTTAACCAAAATCTAAGCAGACTGTAAGAATCCAGAAGCAGGATCTCCAGAACTGATGTAACTGGAAGATTTCACAATGGCTTGTTCACTCTTCCTGCAGGCATCAGTGTAAGATCATGACATGTGCCTGGAAATTTTTGCCCTCTTCTGTGGTGAGCCTGAAGCTGAGTCAGAAGCTGTCTCAGATTTCTGTAACCATCTGTGAATCATTTGAGCACATTAGGTTATGTGGGATCTGATGATCTGACCTATGATTTCTGCTCTACACCTCTGAGTTGAACTAACTCACTGAATTTCAGTGAAAGTTTCACCACTTCCTCTTGTTGCACAAATTTGATCTCTACATCCAGAAGTGAGGATCCTGAGTTGGCAGTGACTGCCCTGAAAAGGACAGTGTGGCTTTAGCTGCTGAAAGAGCAGAAGGGGTTGATGAACCAGCTTCTGTAGCAGCTGTGGTGTGGAAGACTTGAAAAATAATGTTCAACAATGTGGAGCTTCTTTATAAATATTCTCTAATAAATATTGCTTTTTTTTCTTCAAAACAGGTCAAGTGCCAAGACTTTCTAAGGTCAATCTTTTTACTTTATTAAGTCTCTGGATGGAGCTCTTTCCCTCGGCTGAGCAACAGAAGAAATCCCAGGTAAAATGTCTGTGCTTACTGTTAATTGGTCTTTCTGAAGAGCTCCTTCAGTGAATTTAACTCAGCTGCTCTTTAGATGACACATAGTCCAGATGAAAAAAAGAAAACCAACCAAATGTTATAAACTTTTTTCAAATACTTCTTAGAAGTAGAAAAAAATCCAGTGGTGGGAGAAAAATAGCAAAATGGCTAAATAGCATGCTATTTCTGAAAAACTTTGAAAGGCAAGAGGTGAAGCAAGCACTAAAAAATGGCAGGTGTTTTAAAGAGGACGACAAAGGAGGCGTGGTGTATACCATGTGCATAAAGTCAGTGTGGTTGTTGGTGTAGAGAGAGTCTTCTGGAGCTACAATGTTCATGACTGTAGATGAGTTCTTTTATATACTGGAGGTGCACACAAGTACTTGAAATGTTTGCTGATCAAGAACTTGTAGGTAACTGCTTTAGTGACAAGGAAAAGAAACTGCCTTTGAGAATGGGTCTTCTAAATAGTAGCCAGTTACTCTTCAAAGTCAAGAGGCATTTTCAGACTGACCTGGAACAGAATGTTTCCTTTTGTGATCAGAGTTGTTACCGTGCTCTTCAAATGATTACTGCATTGTGCAGAGCATACCCATGTGCTAAGATCCATAGCGTATGTATCAGCCGCGGCAAGAAAAGAAAGAAAAATAATCTGAGTGAGAATTAAGCCTCATTTTCAGAGCTGGGTATGTCCCAGGCTAGATCCGAAAGAGGGATAGATGAGCAGCACCCACAGCCTTCAAAAGCAGTTTGAAATTTAGTAATTCAGTTAGAAATGGCACTTGGCTTGTATGTAGGGCTTTAGTAAAGTCTCATTTCTGTAACCACAAAGCAATTGAATAATTTACAGATCTAAGGCAACAGTGTTCAGTAGCAGCTGGATTGCGTAATGAGATCTGTTTCACCAGCTTCTTTAAACTAGCTTGTATCCAGTTTCCTCACAATAAATGGGAATCCAGATGTAATAGCTCTTGTCTGTGGAATGCAGACTTCTTCCATGGAAGAATCTTTAGAACCAGGATTCATTACATAAATGAAGAGACAGAAATAAAGCTAGAGAAGCTATTGGCTCCCAGGATGGTCAAGCTTAAGACAGAAATTAAATTCATGAGCAGTTCCAGATGCTGGTAATTCAGAGAAGGTTTCAGCTATAATGGACAGAATTTTCTATTCCGCTTCTGGATTTTGTTGTGGGCAAAGCAATGCCCAGAAAAAATCAGGAATTTGTGACAAGGCCCTCTTTGGAGTTTGACAGAGACACAGCACCCTGATATTAACGGGCACATGTGAAAACAAAACAACAAAAAAAAATTGCTTAGGAAAGTGCAGATTGTTTAATTCATTTGTACTGAAGAGCTCTATGCTCTGCTGCTGGCTGGTTACTATTATCCAAGGAAGAGCTGTAACATCTTTATGGATTCAATGTTTAAAAGAAGTAAAATAATAATAATAATGCCTTTTTCTGTAGGTGAAGAAGAGTGGTCTAGTTGTGGTGAAAAATATGAAGATTATTGGTCTTCATTGCTCCAGTACAGACTTGCATGCTGGCCAGATTGCACTCATTAAACATGGATCGAGACTTAAAAACTGTGATCTTTATTTTTCCAGAAAACCATGTTCAACTTGTTTAAAAATGATTGTGAATGGTAAGCAATGACTGTAGTAGAGAAAGAGTAAATGTAATGCTTGTGGTTGAAAACAGAAAGCCTGCTTTCTCTTTGGACTGTCCCAGTTGTGAATGCCAATCCCTAACTTGCGTAGCCTGCATTGATGTTTTCCATAAGGGTGAATGTACATTTCCTGGAGCTGATGGTCAGGAAACTGGGATTTGCTTCCAAGACCGTGTTCCTCTGTTATGTGCAGCCATTGTTACTGGTGGTGCTTGTCTCTCGGCTGGAATGTACTGCTGAGATTCTGGCGGTCCTCTTGCACTCTGCCACAGCAACCCTAAGCCTGATGACCAGGCCTAGATTGCTGAATTTTTCCTTGCTTCCCATTGCTTGTCACTGACACCAGGGAAGAGTGGGTTTTTATGCAGAAGTCACAGGGAGTAGTACTTAAGGGTTTCTTTTTCCCAAGGGAGATGAAGACAAACCAGATTATTCACTTCCTGAAATGGGATCTGCTGGTACAGCCCTTCTGCAAATACTGATTTTTAATCTCAGCAGCAATGTCTATCAGTGCTAACTTTTTTTGTGTGTTGCTAATTTATCTGTTGGATGTAAGATGCAAAATTAGGTTGTCACAAAGATCTGAGAACTTGGGAAACTCAAATTTTTGTCTGTAGTCTGCTTATTAAATTGGATAACCCTTGATACTTGTATCTACCAGCATTTTTGTTGTCTAGACATCCCTTAAGCAGCACTTGGGGCCTTAAAGAGGTAAAACCAGGGTTCGGCAATAGTGTGTTGAATATGAGGTTTATGTTCCACTGAACTTGCACAGTTCCTTTTGCTGCATTATCTTCTCTTCCAGCCGGAGTGAACAGGATTTCTTACTGGCCTGCAGATCCTGAAATCAGCTTGCAGAACGAGGTATCCAATCCAACAAGCACTGAGGATGCAAAGCTGGATGCTAAAGCAGTGGAAAGACTGAAGTCAAACAGTCGTGCCCGTGTGTGTGTGCTGCTTCAGCCTTTGGTGTGCTACATGGTGCAGTTTATTGAAGAAACTTCCACCAAGTTTGATTTTATTCAGAAAATAGCAAAATCACAGCCTGACTGTAATACTGACTTTTATACTGCATGTAGGCAAGAGAGAATAAAAGAGTATGAAAGTTTATTTCTAATTTCAAATGAGGAAATGCATAAGCAAATATTGATGACAATAGGACTGGAGAACCTCTGTGAAAACCCGTACTTCAGCAACCTTAGGCAAAATATGAAGGATCTTGTCTTGGTCTTGGCGTCAGTGGCTGCCAGTGTCCCTGTCTTTGGATACTTTGGATTTTACAAGAGTGGATCACAACAAACAAACGAAGCAGACGATCAGTGTTTGCCCCAGGACGTGGCAAGGCACTGTATGATTCAAGCCAGGCTGCTTGCGTATCGGACAGGTGAGTTGTTGTCAGAGCGCAGGAAGAATGGGGTCTCATCAGCAAGTTCCTGATTTCTGTCTTACTCTTCCAAATACTTGCTTGAGCTAGCTGCTCAATTCCATTCCTACATGTGTGAAACAAGTGCAGCAGTAATAGTAAAGACTCCACAGGGGCACACAGTATTGTCTATGAAAGCTTTCCATGAGGAAATCAGTGCAGGTATTTCACATACAGTGCTGGCAAACCCTGCCCTGCCAATGTTTCCAACACCCTACTGAAAATAGAACAGAACGACATTTAAATTCTTCAAGCTGCTCTGAGGCTCTTTTTACTAAGGTCTCACAAGATGCTTCTGTTATCCAATAAATGTCAATACTTCAAGCAGATTATGTACACTTTAGAAAAAAGCAGTGAAATAATATCCTTCAGTAGGACATTAAGTACGGTAATATTGAGTCTCCTAGTTCTAATCTTATTATTGGAAGTGCTTATATATCTGATGGGGGTTTTCTTTGCGCACATGCTGGAGTTTTATGTCCAGGCTTCTGAGGTGGAAGGATAGTTATTGACTCTCCCTTGACAGAGATGAATTCTGTTACCTACTTTATTCTCTCTAGGTACCAATGAGGGAAATTGGTAAGTTTTTCCAGAGAACAGAATATGAAGACTTAAAACTTGATGGTACTCCATAGTGATATTTTTGTACTCTAGATATGAAATTTTCTTTTTTTAAGCCATTGTAAACAAATAAGTAGTACCTATATAAAGCTTAAATCAAAACTCATCCCCCAGCACACAAATCCAAACCCAACCTATTAAGTCAGGTATCATCAGAAAATTTTGTCTCTGAAAATTGCAGGGAGATCACATTTTTAATGTAATTCAGAAGTTTCATGGAACCAGTTATGAGTTCTTTGTACAGCTGCTGTTATACGTAACAAGATGGAATGACAAAGCTTGAGTACTCATTCTTGGGGCAGCAAAGTCTGTAGCATTCAGCCTGGACTCAGGTCTGGTTTTTGAGCCAACTCTTATTACAATGTAATGAAATTAAAATAAATAGCAGCTCACACACACATATTTAGATGCTTTACACTATTATATAGGTGAATATAAGGGGAGCAAGAACATAGGGCGTTTTCTATGCTGGCTTAATCAGTCATTATCATCTTCCTCATTTCATCAGTGACTAATAAATATGCAGAATATAAATGAAGTCTGCTTTGATAACATACATCTTTGGCAGGATGACCCCAATGACCGTCTTTGAGTGGTTGCATACTGTAGTGATATTAACGATGATGGAAACAATTAATGGAGACAGTGTGTCCTGCAATATTAATCAGTCAAAGCCTGAAACATTTTTTTTCTCCTTGATATGCTCTGTTGTAACTGGTCAAGATTCTCAGCAGTAGATACTGGGGAAGATTTTCAAGTTCCATAAAAACCATCCAAATCACATAAGGAAAGCTCTCTACCAGTTTTCCTATGGTGGTGATAGAATACACCCCCAAAATCCAATTGTTAATATCTTGTCTCTGAATTGGGTGTAAAATAGAACTAATTTTGATAGGACTTCAGACCACAGAACCATAAACTTAAAGAATGGCAGAAATTAAGTCATTAAGTAGTAAACAACAAGACGGTTTTAGCAGTTTGCTGTCTCACATCAGTGAACCTATCCACACGTATTCTTGGCACACATTTTCTTAGCTATGTGTTGGTTGCTTTGTGGCATTTGTGGACAAATGTACACAGTAAAGTCTTAGAATGACTGCCTTGCAGTTAGAGTACACCCAGCTTTTACAGTAGACTCATACGATTTCAAAGCTTTTAATCTTTCTGCATTTCTTTCCTCCTGTCTGCAAAGCAACAATAAATGTTATTCCTTACTCTAGGATATTTTATGTTAATGTATAGGTAACTCAGAAGTGCTTTATTTGTTATTTACTCCTAAAATGTTATGTATTTTAGAGGATCATAAAACGGGAGTTGGAGCTATTATTTGGGCAGAGGAAAAATCAGTAAGTATTGAAAAAGTTACTTTTTCTTGCACTCACAATTCATACACTGGCTTTGAGCTTGTTGTTTTCCTTGAAGTTTATACAATTCTGTTTTTTGTACACACACAGCTTTAGTAACTAAGTTAATGACTGGTTCATTGTTATGCTTTAAGATGAAGGGAAAGTATAAATGATTTTAGTAACTACAACAGTGTCTCCACCTGGATTTTCAGTACGCCTGCTTCCCTAGTCATTGTCAGTTATTCCAGGTATCCTGACTACAAGGTTTTGCCATAGCTGCTGATCAGGCAGCATGTGTCCTGCATGGTCCCTCTTTGCAGCTCTTTTTAGGAGAGGTCTCAGTGCAATTATAGCCTGACAATTTCCTGAGGATATTTGTTGCAGTTGAAATGCTGTGCAGGCTTTAGCACATTCCTTTTTGGATCAAAGTGGTATTTTTCTATGAATATTGTTACAGTGCTTTTTCCCATCCAAACAGAAAGTTTTTGTTCTTCACATCTCTGCTTATGCATGTTACCAATCCCAGGAAGCCTCATTCTTCATGCAGCTGCGACATACTCTTCATTTGTTTTTAACACTTCAGTCACCGGCTGCTTACTGCTGTTTTGTTTCTTTTTCTGATTTCAATCGCCGATTACCTCTTATCAGCCCACTGGTCACTGGGTCTGCTGAGAGACAGGCGAAACTCCATCTGGCACATCAGGGATGAACTCCAGCTGTATTTAATTGTGTACATTGTTAAGGAATAAATCCTTCAGACTTCTTGTCCCTGTTACTTGTCAGTATTGCTTGCCAAAAGGGAAGCCTCGAAAGCCTGGTACAGGTAACTGAAGTGTTACACTTTGTGTGGCTCCTACAGGGCTCAGTGGAAAAGCTCCATACAGACATGGAGCAGTTGGCAGGAGCTGAGCTGTCTGATCATACAAAAGTATACATTGCACAGCACTTTGACTTAGAACTCAGTTTAAATACCTCCAAATGTGATGCTTTGTTTACTGTTGCAGAGAGGCTGTGATGGAACAGGAGCAATGTATTTTGTAGGCTGTGGTTACAATGCCTTTCCTGTTGGATCTGAATATGCTGATTTTCCACACATGGATGATAAGCAAAAAGATCGGGAAATCAGAAAGTTCAGATACATTATCCATGCAGAGCAGAACGCCCTGACATTCAGGTAATGGGTTTATTTTTACCACTGAGAAGAATGAGATGGTTCAGAAACAATTCCATGACAATGGATGTTGTGGTTTAAGCCCAGCTGGGAAGTATGCACCAGGCAGCCTCTCACCCCCCTGCCCTGGTGGAATGGGGAGAAGAATCGAAAGTAAAACTTGTAGGTTGAGACAAGAACAGTGTAATAATTGAAACAAATTAAAATTTAGTAATAATAGTAAATAATAGTAAAGATAAAACTCAAGGTAAAGCCAAGTAATGCACAATACAATTGCACACCACCCACTGATCAATGCCAGACCCCGTCCCCGAACTTTGATCAACACCCCTTCCAGGTAACTCCCCCAGTTAATATACTGGGTGTGACACTCTACAGTATGGAATATCCTTTTAGCCAGTTTGGGTCACCCTTCCCGATTCTTGTGCAGCTCCTAACTGCCAGAATATGCCAGAATATGAATCAAAGCACTTGATTCAGAGTAAGCACTTCTTAGCAGCAACTAAAACATCAATGTGTTTTCAACATTGTTCTCATACTAAATCCAAAAGACAGCACTGCACTGGCTGCTGAGAAGTTAACTGTATCTCAGACAAAACTAGGACAATGTATGATGTCACTGTGAGGAACTGTGGATTGCAATCACAGTCTTTTTCTATGCCTATGATGCAGAAGGTGGATGTGTATGGACAGTGAGCTCCTGGGGTTTCTTCAGATTTCTTATATGAACCTGGGTTTTAAAGGATATTGGCTCCTTCAGTTAGCCTTCAGATACAAGCCACTGGCTCTGCTTCTTGCTAGACCGTGCTGTAACCTGAAATGCGGAAGGGTGGCAGTTGATGAAGCTTCCAACAATAATAGGTGTGGAGACGTGGGATGGGTGTTTTTCACAGATAGTGAAGCCAAACCAGATTCCATTGTGTTCTTGTGCACTTGATTAGGAATAAGTTGCTTCTGAGAGTAAATAACACTTCTTTGCTTTCTTTTTGAGGTATTGAATTTGTCACAATTCAAAACTATCAAGATACAAACTCTGAAATTCTGTTTTCTGACTGCTTGTAGGTGTCGAGAAATAAAGCCAGATGAGAGAAGCATGATTTTTGTGACAAAATGTCCATGTGATGAATGTGTCCCTTTAATTAAAGGAGCTGGTATCAAGCAGATCTATGCAGGAGATGTTGATGCTGGAAAAAAGAAAGCAGACATATCCTATATGAAGTTTGGTGAACTTGAGGGTGTGACCAAATTTACAGTAAGTATCTAAATGTACTGTATTCTAAAAACTGGGGGCAGCATTAATTGGAGGGTAGAGTGAGCAGTCATCTGCCACCAGCATAGAGGAGCACTGTGCTGTTTAGTCAGGTAAGTGGAATTGAGAGATTGCTCTGTCACAGTTCTGGGGAGCAGTGCTGTGCCATGTGCCAGATGGTGGGGCCAAGCCCCTTTGTTTTCTGTATCTACATGGAGAATTTCCCTTTAACTTGTTGCTGTTGTTGGAGGTGGTCTCTTCACTTGGTGAAGATCTCTCCAAGCCTCCCCTGTCACAGCATTGCAGCTGCTGTGGGAGGTCACTGTGTGATTTTGTTGGCCCTTCCAGCAGCTCCTGAAAGAGCTGTGGTGAGTTTTGAATGTGGCCAAGTGCACCTGCAGTCAGGGCACTCACAATGACAAACTGCAGCACTGTCAGTGTGAGCAGCCTCATTCCCCCTTCTCAAGGGAGTTCACGTCTGCGTGCCTTAATAGTTATTTGTCCTCAAAGCAAGTGTGTGTTCAAGAGGGAGCCCTTCATTTCCCACCTCACCCCTAGTCATGCCTCTCAGTGAAGGCCTGTAGAGTATTTTTCCTTTCTCCCTTTGCTCCTTATTCTGTCTTCTGGAATAAGCAAACACTTTCTTCTTCTTTTACCAGTGGCAGCTAAGTCCATTGCACACTAATGCCCTTGAATTCCATGACCCTACGGCCAGGGAAAGTAAGTATTTTTTCATTAATTCATTTTATGACTGAAGTCAATAAGTGACATCATGTTTTAAACAAACCCGATTCCCTCTGGGATTGTTTATCTTAACTAGTCTTGATTTCAGTGAGTTAAATTTTGCAATGAAAACTTTTCTGAGTTTTTTGAATAGATGAGCTAACTGTAATAGGTAATAACTAACTGTAATAGGTGAACTGACTTGTAACAAAGTGCTTGGCATTGACACACATTACAAAATCTAGCAATGCTATTATGAAGGTCAGCAACATGCTGTTTGGTGTGTAGATCATTTCAGACTACTTGATCATGTTTTAAATTTTGTTCTATAAAGACTTTTTATATTGTGTTCTATAAAGAGTACCATTATTTTTCAAGAGAAATTGGACTGGACTCCTTCAAGACATTTAAGTATTTTCTGCAGAACATTTCGGTGCTTTTATATTTGTGTATATATATGCACATGTATAATATAAAGGTCACAAAATCTTTGTTGACACCTCTGTAGCAAGGGGGCTGTCATCCTCTCAAAACAGAGTTTAGATTAAGTCTGAACTTTCTGAAAGACTTTTTGTGCTACAAAAAGGGACCCACCATAGGCATCTACTGTCAGCTCCCAATCCTTAAAATGTTACTCATCCAGAGGGGAAAACAAACATGCAAAATGGCAGGTAAATAATTTTTGTGCCTCAAGCATGAAGATGCAGTGTAAAGATGCATTGAGTACCGTGCTAGGAGCATAAAAAAGACTGAAGGTAGTTTTTGTGGCACAGAAATAGCCAGGTACTCCAAGCAAATTCTTAACATGTACTGAGCTAGATTGGTGGAGAAGTCTCTTTGTTAGCTACTTCCTTATGCGCTGGGGGAAAGAGGGGATGGAAGGGCTCAGAGTAGTGTTTATTGCATTAGTGATCACTGCAAAATGTTAGGGCTTGTTTGTCCCTCTCTCTCTTAATGGTTTTTAGACCCAGCTGAAGACAGATTCATCCTGGGGTACTTTGTTTGACAACTTTTAACAGGGCTCATTTTTCCAACAGTTTTCTTTAATGTGGTGTGCCTTCATTTTCAACACTGAACTGGTTTAAGTTCCTCTCTTTCCTTAGTGTGTTCCTCTTGGCTATGATTATTGCATGTTCCTCTGTAGGGGGAAGAAGACAATCTCCATCCCATTCCCCAGCCCCAGTATTCCAGTGTGCCTGTCCATGTTGAGTATTAGGCTATACTTGCTGTTGTATTAATGTTCCATGCATGTTTTTTTCTTTAGATGGGGTCCAGAAAACAAAATCGCTGGATGACCAGCAGCACCAAAGCAAGAAACTGTGTCTTGGTCATTACTGAATAATTAAGCACTTCCTGCAGTCTTGCTCCATACTTTTTATAATACAGCCTGTTTGCACTTTCAAATAAGGGTTTTATTTATTGTTTGGAAAGTGAATTTTAGAATAAGTTTATTTATGATGTCTTTAATGTTTTACGTTACCTGAAGATCTTTTTAATTTAGAAGCTCCTGGCGAAAAAATGCTGCTTGTATTTTCTGTGAAAGTAACTGGGTGGCTGATCATTTTTAACACATTAAAAAATATACTGAAAGTTTATTGGTGGTAGATCAGAGTAATAATAAAATGGTGTCTTATTTGCTTGGTATATGGATTGAGGGAATGGATTTATAAGTTCTGGGCTAGCAAATGGCAGAAATAAGCTGTAGTTCTTCAAGTACAATCGTCAAGGGAATCTTCTAGGAAATGGTAGATAAATAATCACCAGCAACTATCTCTGTTCTTGAAAGTGGCTTTTGCTTCTCAATCTGCTTCTCAGTATAATGGACACAAAACCATTGGGATAGCAATCATTGGTAGGTAAACGATGCGGAGACCAATCTTGTCTCTCATACACACTTCCTACCCATAGCAGCAGAGCTGTTTAGATTTGTGGTACTTGCCTTGCTGCTCCATGTGCTTCCTCAAGTGCAGTCCATCTGAATTAATGAAGACAAATATTAGCTGTGCTTTTTCTCAGCTTCTAGAGGCAGGCATAAAAGCATTCGGCTGTATCCATCTCACTGGCACCTACATGTGAAGATTGCTAATGTTGAGGTTTTGTTAATCTTCACAAACAGGCTCCTAGGACTACAGAAGCTAGTAAATCACCAATGTCCTGTTGTTTCTTAGATAGGATGATCTGTACCAGTGGAATAGCCCAAATCTTTTTAGGTGCCAATCTCTTGGATGACTCCACTACAAGGGTGACATTGAAACAGCCACTGAAACTTCAGTCTAGTGTTGTTGCTAGTTTTGAGGGGCTCAGTAGTGTGTAACCGAAACAAGGAGTTGTACCCAGAATCTTTTGAGAGTTCTCTCTCCTTCCCATCTGTTTGTTTCCTGCTTTGAATCTGACCTTTAACTGTTAGTTTTAGCAGATGTCCCAAGACTTTCTGTTCCCTCCTCTGCTGAGCTCTCAAGTGCAAATACCTTAAATCTTTTTCTGCTCTTGCTGGTAGAATATGTAAACAGCCCTTCCCCAGTTCTTTCATGCATCTTGTCTTTGCTGCCCTTCTTTAAGTCCTGGAAGGGGAATCATGTCTTAAGATGCATCTGTAGGTTCTTTTTGTTTATTTTAGGTTTTGGGAAAGCTTGGAACTGGATAGCAGGGCTGTGACTGGATAGTGTACACTGTCCAAATTAGAATAAAAAGTCTGCCCTAGTCCCCCCACTGAAACTTCTTGTTTCCATAGTCCATTGGCAATGCTATTCTACTTGAAGTAGAAGTAAGGAAAAAACAGGGCCAGATTTAAGGCCCCTTCAAGTTTTATAGTGATCAGTTTGCTGGTATCAAAATCGGTAAAATCTGTATCTTCATAGGAATAAATGAAGTTGAAAAGTCCCTGAAACATCATAGGTGGCCTGGGTACACAGAGAAGTAAATTAAGTCAAGTATCACACACATGAAATAACTACACTGCAGTGAGTGCTGGTGGTAATCTCTGCTTCAGGAGGAATTAAGATTCTACCTTTACTTTTAATTACATTTTTTAAAAAGAGGATTTTTTTACAAAACTTCCTGTGAAACTTGGAATTGCTTGTAAGGCTGAAGGCTTGGAAACCTGGCTTTATTTCTGTCTTACTATATTCTACAGATTCTCCCAGAGGCTCGAAAATTTCTGTTGGCGTCTGATTCTCAGTATAACGCTACTTCTTTAATTTTTACTGAAATTACAAAGTAGGGACTTTATCTTGGCCGACAGGAGCAATGCAGATGGGGTTCCTCTCTCAGCCTGTGGACTCTGTAGGTGCTGCTCTGCTTGTCTGCTTACCAGGGAGAGCCACAGAATACTGGACATCTCCTGCAGTGCTTATTTTGTAAATCAACTCTAGGATATTTGTTTCTACATAAAAACTGCAAAGTATTTACTCAAGAAATGTAAAAGTTATATATTTTATACATTGTATGAAATTTCCGTATGCATTTTGAGATTCTTTCATTCATTTCAGAACAATCATTTTAATTGCAGGTATTAACTATCAGTAATAATTTGGTCTCCTGACTGAGAATTACAGAAATTCTCTGTTAATTGTCTGCCTTACAGCAAAACATGCTTCCTGCTAATAAATTAATCTGACAGTAAGTACTGAAGTGTATTTTTAAGTGCTTTGGGTTATTAGGAAAATTACAGAGTGCTTTGGAATGCTCACACTCCTTGCAGGCCCAGTACTGTTTGCTGAGCTGCAACGCCTCCCCCTGCTCTGCCTGAAGAATTTGTCTCAACATGAGACTGTGTCTCCTGCCAGCCCTGGGAAAGGGCTGGGATCCCCTTCCTCGGCCTGTGAGGATTAATTCGCTCTTCCTCAGGAGAGTGGGAACTGCATCAGGGAGCATTGCCCACAGCCTGTTCCTTGGTTGGAGAGGATCAAAGTGTATGAAGCTCTGACCATCCAACAGTAAAATTGGTCCCTGCTCACCTCCTGCCTTGCTGCCCTGGATCGCCTGTATGGGCATACCCAGGTGCCCCAGTTCCCAGTCACCGCAGACCAGAGCGGGATCGCTGCGGTTATCTGGGCCAAGAGCTGTGCCAGTCCGCTGTGCGGCTGTAGGGCAGCGAGGCTGTAGCATGAAGTGGGTGATGCTGGGGGTCTGGCCCACCAGGGGTTTCACATCCACCTGGTTCCAGCCCAGGCATATGGACTGAGGGCCTGATAGCCAGTGGAGTGCATTAATGGCTATTTCTACAGCTAGTTTTCCAGTTAAGTTTTACAGTTAAGCAGAAAAGAATACACTCAGTGCCATCCAAAACTGGCTCATGTCACAGGGCCACATGCAGTAAGTGGGGATAGATGGGAGATAGGTTTCAGAAGCACTCTTGAACTGAAATGTCATAGACCACAGTGAGCAATCAGTGGGACACAGCTAGGCTGGCAAAGTGACAGGCTTCCCAGAGGCATGTTTAATGTGGGGACTACTCTGAAAAGCTTTGTAGTCCTCTAAATAGCTTTTTTTGTTTCAGCCGTTGTGCCTGCAAACCAGACTCCAAATATCTGGCTTTAATTTGTTGGATCCAGTAAGGGACATTGTTTGGAGAATAAGAAAGCAAAGAAGGCTGATGGTATGTGCTGATTTCAAATAGATCTGGGTTACTGTTGTATTGGGTTTGTGTGGCAAGGTTTTGATAGTGGGTGGCTTATGGGGTTGGTTCTGTGAGCTGCTTCCAGAGGTTTTGCCCATATCTGACAGATCCAATGCCAGCCAGCTCCAGGAAGGATGAACCTCTGGCTAAGGCCAAGCCCAGCAGCAGCTATGATGGTGCCAGTGGGATAATAGATCTAAGAAGTGGGGAAAAGCTGCACCATTGCAGCTGGAGAGAGGAGTGAGAATATGTGAGAGGAACAACTCTGCAGACACCAAGGTCAGTGGAGAAGGAGGGGCAGGAGGTGCTCCAGGCATTGGAGCTGGGATTCCCCTGCAGCCCCTGGTGCAGACCATGGGCAGGCAGCTGTACCCCTGCAGCCCATGGGAGTCCATAGGGGAGCATGTATCCCCCTGCAACCCGTGGAGAACTCCACGCTGGAGCAGGTGAATGCCCAAAGGAGGCTGTGATCCCGTGGGGAAGCCCGTGCTGGAGCAGGCTCCTGGCAGCATCTGTGGGAAGCCAGTGGAGAGAGGAGCTCCTCTGGAGCAGGTTTGCTGGCAGGACTCGGGACCCACAATGGAGCAGTTCATGAAGAACTGCAGCCCGAGAGAAGGATGCATGTTGGAGTTCGTGGAGGACTATCGCCCATGGGAGGCACCCCACGGTGGAACAGGGGAAGAGTGTGAAGAGTTACCCCCCTGAGGAAGAAGGAGCGGCAGAGACAACGTGTGGTGACTGACCACAGTTCCCATTCCTCTTCCCCCTGTGCTGCTGGAGGGGAGAAGGTAGAAAATTCGGGAGTGAAGTTGAGCCCGGGAAGAAGAGAGGGGTAAGGGGAAGTTGTTCTAAGATGTGTTTATTTCTCATTACCCTGCTCTGATTTGATTTGCAATAAATCAAATTTATTTCCCCGTTGCACCCGCCCCCGCCAGCCTGCAAAGAAAGGCCGGGAGAGGGCGCTGTTGGCAGGGAAATGCCGCCCGGCGAGGCAGCCCGGGGAGCGGGACCCAGGGAGTGCCGGGCCCTACCGGGATGCCGGGACTCGCGGCGTGCCGGGCTCCGGCCCAAGAGCGAGCAGCGGGTGAGCGGCTCTCGTCTGCCAGGTACAATTTATATTGTGTTATTCATATATATTATACTAGTGCACACAAATGTCTTAGGGCTGGGTGTATAAAGGATGGTGAGGCCACACTCTTTCCAGTGGATCCCAGCAACAGAACACATGGCAACGGGTACGCATGAAACACATATCTGAATATGAGGGAAAAATTCTCTGTTGTGAGGCTGACAGAGCACTGGAACAGACTGCCCAGATAGGTTGTGGAGTCTGCTTCCCTGGAGACACTCAGTTCCCTGGAGACACTCAAAACCCACCTTGGTGCAATCCTGTGCAACCTGTTTCTGCTTTAGCAGAGGGGTTGGACAGGGTGGTCTCCAGAAGTCCCGTCCAACCACTCCATGATTCTGTGATTGTGACCGGTACACAGAGAGTCCTGCTGCTGCAGATGAAACAAGACAAAGGTGTGCTGATGCTCATTGTAAATTTCAGAACACTCAAGGCAGCTCAAAGTTCATAAATTGGAAGAGGAAAAATCGTGGCTGCCACATCTGTCATGTAGGTAAGGGGCCTCCGCGCTTGGCGTGCAGCCGCACAGGCTTCACCATGCTTGGGCTGGGAACAGACATGCAGAGGAAAATGCTGAGCATGGCTTTTTCCCTAGGGTATTTTTCAGCGTGACATTTATCTTCTGCACCCCAAGTATCAGCTGTTTGTACAGGAAATTTTCCACTTCGATTTCCCAGGAAGCCAGGCTCTGCCTCAGGACTGGGTGGCTTCCTGTAGCTACAGGACCACTGTTGAAGGGATGGGGTCTGTGCCAGCTTCAACGTGTTCCTCAGTGGCACAAGCCAGGTATACTAACAACTAAGCCCGACTTTTTCCTCCTTCGCCCTCATTGCTCAGCTATCTGTCCTTTGGCTCCAGTGAGGTCACCTCACTGCTTTGCCAGTAAATTTTCCTCCAGGGCAGCTAAATTTCTAACTTGGAGGAAAAACAAGGTGTTGAAGAAGTGTGGGGAAACCATGAAGCACTTGAACAATAACTTCAGCAAGAGCCAGGCCTTAGGGACTTGTCACACAAATGCCAGCACAGACACATTTCCTCCTCCCCAATGTTATTTCAGAACTACCTGAAAGATGTATGTAAGATAGTATGAATGCCAGTACATTTGCCTTAACTTAGTCTTTCTTTCCTATTGTGGGGCAAGACAGATTCAGCTAGAGAAAACAAAAGCCAGCAGGAAGCAGAGGAGCTTAACTGCATGGCTAGATGTGGTATGTATTAGCAGGAAAGCTGGGTCTTTTGTTGGAATGAACATGTATCTGTCCTCCATCTGCAATACCTGCTGTCCCCTGGGACATCCTGCTTTCTTGCCTGCTTGTCCCCAGTGTCACTTTCCTTTTGAGCCTTTGACAGGAAGGCTGTCACTCCACAGCAAGAACCTGCTCTGTGCTATGAGCTAATTGTGGCTCTGCCCTTGACACTCCTTAGGGCACAAGGCGAGTCCATCTGGGAAAATAAATTTTCCCCCACACCCAGCTTTAAAATGGGGAGGAGATGCCTTTCTCCACTTCCCCCATTGGATTTCGAGAGCCCTGCTCCTTGCAGGCTCCCGCTTGTCCCAGGCACACAGAGCCTGTTGGGCATCTGACCATCTGCCTGAGCAAAGGCTGGGTTTGTTTGCTCCCTGCTGGCTGCTGGGGCAGGGCTGTGCCGGGGTGTGCCGAGAAGCCAACCCTGACTTGCATGTTTGCACAAACAGATGCAGCGGGCTCTGCTTTGAAAAGGGTATTATTAAATCTGCTCCAAACGCCTGTCAAGCCAGCTGTTCTACAAGGGAGTTGAAGGGCACTGCCAAAGCTGAGCGTCAGTAGAGGCAACGTACCCAGCAATTTGGAAATAAAGGGCCTCTATTCATAAGAGTTGAGTAAGGCACTTCATAGCCCCAAAGACATGGTGCTGTCTTCTTTGTGCACTCAGAAGAAATAACTCTATTCACTGGAAGACTGGTAGCTCTCCCCAGGAGAGCTGCATTGGGGATTTGGGTGAGTTTTGTTTCTTTAACTGTGAGGAGCTGGGCTATGGTGCGGTGACTGAGCTGGTATCTGTTATGCAGCCAAAAAACTGTCCCTACTTGTCCCCTTGGTGGTCAGGTGCTGGTTGTGTCCAACTACTTGTCAAAGCTCGCACAGTGTGGCAGTTAAAATACATGGATTACATTTTTGGCCATGGGACAATGACATTTGGAAATTTCATTCCCAAGTGCTTGGGGGAGAGGCTCTGAAGAAAAGCACACCCTATCCCATGGCCCCGTGGGCATCACTACCAAGGTGCAAAACTGGTACGCCGAGAGAGGGAGGAGGTTGAGACAGTGTGGGACACCTGGCCATGCCTGGTGTGCCATGCCCCAGTAGGAGTCTGCAGTCTCACAGGCAGCGAGGGCAGTGCGGGGCTTTCCTGGGCCAATGGTCAGCAGCAAAGCCCTCCCAGCGGCTGCCAGTGCCCGTAGGGCGATGGGAACAGCTCTTGCAGCAGTGGTGACGGTGCAAGGCACACCGCTGTCTCACAGGATGTGCTGGCACCCCACCCGTCCCAGTCCCCAGCACGCCATTATTGCTGAGCCAGGTGGGAGGAGCTGCCCGCACGCCGGGCCATGGCTGGCGCTACAGCCCCAGCACAGGCTGTCCCCGTGCTGCCTCTCAGAGCGACACAGCCTGAGGTGGGAAAGGTTATTTTTACCATGGCTTTGGAAAGCCCCTTGTGACCAGTGCCATAGGAAGGGGCTGGGTTGTTTGATTGTTTTTCCTCCTTTCACATTCCTGGAAAGAGGGGCCAGCTTAAGGCAGGCACTTCGGAGCAGGACCATGAGTCAGGAGGGTTGGGCTCACCGCCTGCCTCTCCCTGGGGTTCTTGGGGAAGCTGGGCCAACTCACAGCCCTGTGAGATGCTTGGCTTAGAACTGAACTATGTGGCCAAAACTGCTAACCTTGTTTTGGGTTTCCCCTTAGCCTGATCCCATTGTTGCCTGCCCAGCACCAACTGTGCTCAGAGTTGGCTTGGGCTGCTGGTACCTTGTAGCCTCACACATCAGACCCTGAGGGACTGGAGCCTTTGCTGAAGGCAAGGCTCTCCTTCAGCCTGGGCTGGGATGGCAGGGACTTTAGCTTCTTCTCTTCCCCAAGCCATAGCAGCTCTTGCTCGCAGGATTGCCTCTCACCATGGGGCTGATCTCCCACTGGAGGCTCTGGGACACCTTATACTCGGTCCATGGAAACCTGCATCTTTATGCAAGAATGCTTAGTCAAGGAGTGGGAGAGTTACGTACAATTCGTTTTTATGTCACAGAGACAAAAACCTGTATCCTCTCTGCCTCATAACAACTTTCATTGCCAGGCATAAGATGTTCTGCAGGAAGGTGCTTTCAAGCCAAAATGTTGAAGTGCTTCTGCTTCAGAAAGAAAAATGAAGCATTTGTTGGCCCAGAGAAAAACCTTCTCTACTGACCAAACACCACTGCACCCCTTGGAAAGAGGTCTGGGTTCTCTTATTTCACAAGCAGGAGCAAAGCACATGCTAGAGAACAAATGGGATCTGGATCTCCTCTCCCTCTTGTGAGTGCTGTTATCATTAGATAACAGAGGTCCAAGTCATTCTTTCCTTCTCATCTGATCTTGTCTCTGGAGAATGCAGATTAAGAGGCTCAAGTGGTCTTAACGCCCACATTTGTGGAAGGCCAGAGTCCTTGGCCTCTCCCGGGTTCACACCTGCTGCTGTACATGCCAGGACACTCTGGGAAGCCTGTGGCTGCTTCTAATCAGATTCTTCTGATTTCAGCACAAGCTGCCCAAATCCCATAACAGAAGCTTACAGTTCAAAGATTCCTGGCACTCTGCTGTATCAAATAAGGTTTGACATTGCAGGATCATACATTGTATGTTGGCAGAGATTCATTTGTACAATCCAAACCCCCTGAATGCTGTGTGCAGAATGGAATGGAGAGGCTTCCTCCAGCTTCTTTATCTTTCCAGTTTACAATCTTCTTTCCTGTCTTCACTCTGATCAACCATGTCCTGCAATCACGCAGCTCCCTCAGATAGTAGTTTCAGGTAGATTGTGAGTTCCTGATGGGAGCAGTCCCTTAGGCAGAAGAACCACCTTGACTGAATTCACCAAAGGAAATTGGGAGTTCTGTCATTATTTCAAAGTCACATTAGAAAAGACCTCATTTTCATTTAATTAGGGATGTGTCCCCACCTGCTGTGAAATACTATTATGGTGCTTAATTTCATCTTCACCAATTTTTATGCTTTTTATTCTTTCAAAGACCTAAGAAAGTTGAGCTTGGGGAAGACTCAGTTACTTTGAGACGTGTTGGCAATATCTACTGCAGGACCAGCTTCTTGTAAGACAAGCTGCAAGGGCTCTGGCATGTGTCAATTAACCTGTAAGACCACTTTTCTCCCCCCCTCTGTTGCACACACAGATCCCGTTTTTCACAAGCCCTTCTTACCACTTACTTTCTCATGTGGTCCAAAGACTCCTTGCCCTGGAAAAGGTTTCCTTGGCAGGGATGGGGCCCATCACTGTTCTCTGCTGGCCTGACAGATCTCTGCCTACGCAGACACCAGGGTGTAACCTTGCTCCTTGTGTTACCGCCAGGTTTGGATCTCTTCAAGTGCTCCTCTGTGTCCAGACCATGCAGACAAAGCGCTCACAGCGTGACCCCTCACGGACTTTCTGGGCACCTCTGCGTGGGTCATGCTCACTTTGTCAAGGGCAGGCATTCCCCAGCAACACACCATTAGACACTTTTTCCTAGTACGGGCTAGAAGCCCAATGTTCTCATGTGACTCCAGAGGCTGAGGCAATGGACATGTGTCTCTGTGTTAATCCAGCCCTGGAGACCAGCCCCACCCCAGGAGCTCAGAGCACAGCCAAGCACCCTTCGGATTCAGGCTCCAAATCTCAGAGGATCAGACTTAAATGACTGGCTCGGAGGACTGCGATTCCAGGAACGGTCCTTTATCAACCTGAAAGTGACCACTGCCAGCAAACACTACCCTCAGGCTGGGGGTGAGGCTCATGGCCAGGCTAAGCTGGGCTGGGGCTGGGGCTGGCAGACCCCTGCCAGCCAGGGCTGCAGAGGTGATGCTTCAAGAGAGCATTAGCTCCAAAGGCAGTGCTTATCCCTCTCCATCTGCTGAAACAGGTTGGCAAAGGAGAGAAGGAATTTAGCACTGTATGGAGTCTGCTATCCAGAAAAGCAAGAGGGAAAAAAACCCCAGAGACAGAAATAAAGGGTGATCAGTAATCATGCCTTTAATAGCTTGTAAATATTTTTTTTTTAATTCCAGGCAACTAAGATGTACATTTCTTGTGTGTATCTGACGTCTGAAAAAAACATGAGACCACAATCTGTTCTGTTTCTTCCCTTTTCTAAAGCACATAAATTAAAGTATCAGTCACCTCAATATACAACAGTTCAATGAAAGAAAAGGGCTTGTTCTGTTTTTACAATTCAGAGTCACCTGTTACCTGAAGCATTAGCTAGAGTTTTAGCTAGAGAACTTTCTTACAGCAAATAGGAAAACTCAGAACTTCGGCTGTCCAGAAAAACTTGAGAAATTTCCACTCCCTGCTCTCAAACTCCACTTCCTAACAAAGCATCAGAGTAGCATTTTCCTGTTAGAAAACAAAAGACCCCAAAAACTCTTTAAACACTCCTGGGAAACACTGTCTGTACCATACAGCTTAATAAACTTAAAACATTATTGGTGCAACAACCTCCTCTTTTACAACTTTAACACAGAACCTGAGTTCATGTCAGGATGAACAAGGACAGAAAATGCCAGACTACACGTGGCCTTTGATGCCTGGGGCTGCCCAGTGGCCTCCCGGGCTCGGTATCCAATAAACACTCTCAGCTGTGACAGCACCTGCAGGCTCAGGGACCTCAGCCCACGCAGCAGATCTGGCTGAGATTTTCATGATTCCCTTGCTGAACTCCGCTCAGCCCCACCTCGCACAGCCAGGAATGGAATTCAGATGGAAAGACACTAAGGACCCTCCTCTCACTCTGGTGCTTAGGCTCAGCCCTTGTCACAATTCAGCCAAGTAGCTCTGGCTACCACCCAATATTCTTGACGATGGATGGTTTCCATAGGTGCAGGATCACTTTATCGGCAACACAGCATGGCCTTTGATGGAGGGGGGTTGCCCTTGCCTTTTCCCATTACGGGGCATGTGAGCACCATGTACATGAGGCCGGTCCTCAGGAGACTGCTTGGGAGCTGGTAGGAAAAGCCTGTGCTCTAGCACAAGATAGATCACATACAAAGAAATGGGAGTTAGGCAGAAACAGCTCAGACGGCTGATAATATCCATCCATTCCCTAGCACTGAATAGAAAACCTCTGATCTAGGGGGGGAAAAAAAGATGAAAGAACACAAAAGGAAGCAAAAACGTGACCTTTACTGCTTTTTCATCTTCTGTAATTTTGGCTAAAGAACCTGACCTATAAGTGCAGCTAACTCCAGAGACCAGTGTACTCCTTCACAGTCTTGTGTGTGTGCAGCGCTAGAACCATGTCACAACTACAGGTGCAAAGGAACAATGTCACAGTCCTCAGAAGACCTGCTCTGTGCACTTGCCAGAGCTTGTTTGCTGATAAAGTTAAGCAAAGAGGTTCATTCTTCTTGAGCACAAAAAAAAAATCTGTCAAACCAGCTTCTATTACAGAGAGATTCTAAACTGACATAAATAATTATAGTCTTGATTAAAAATAATATATTATTCTAGATTTTTGGTTTTTTAGTTCTCATGTAAAAGTCCTATACTCTTGACATCTAGGAACAAAGACAAAATAAAAACCAGGAACTTAACAACTGAGATTAATGTCTACAGTGGAAAACAAGAGGTGTTCTTCATGCCGTTGGCTTTTTCAAGTCTCGGATTTGCTTAATCAGGTAGTTCTTCTCATCAGTGAATTGTTCGTCATCCGTCCTTTCTTTCTGGAAATTGCTCAGAAACTCAATTAGCTTGGGTTGGTTTTTCAACAGGATCTCCACAATAGGCTGTGTTTTGTTTGGACTGGCCACAAAAACCTAACACGTAAACAAAATCAGGCACAGAGAGACAGCGAGGGGGTGGGGACACAGAGAGAGAGAGGAACATCAGTCACAACATCCCCGTAAGTTACTTTCTAACAAGGCAGCTGAAGGCTAGCAGGCAGATACCCTACTGCTACACACCTTGTCCCAAAGCAGACAAAGAGGAGTTCAAACGTTGGTTCAACAGGAAATCGAAGCAAAACTATGCCCATGTGTGGTGTCGCTTCCCTTTAATTTTGCTCTTTGTTGATAAAAACTTTTGACTGTAAACCCAGCTGTTGTGAGGGAGCTATCAATTCTCAGCCTCTTCCCACCCGCAAGACAAATACACAGAAATTAATTATCAGGAGAATGGAAAAGCTTTGTGTCAGTATTGATATCATTTCCATATTAAACCAGGCCTAAAATTAGACTTGCCAGCTTTGTTTTGGTTTGGAAAAGTATGTCAGAGGCCTCACTTCCCTCTGCCTAATCCATTCATGGGAGCATGGAAACTTACAGCAGGAGCAGAAGGCTTGTGGTGTGCCCAGCACCTTTGCAGCCGTTGCTGACCAGAGGAGAATGGCAATGCAGGAAGGTGACATGAGACACAGATACTCACCTGGCACAGCCAGCCCAGCACTGTGTGCTTATTGGCCTTCTTCAGTAGTAGGTTTTAAGGATAAACCTACCCATGCTCTGACTTTTCCTCCTGTAATCACTAAAGCTGCAGTTTTACAGCTCTGAACATGACCCCTCACACCACAACACCATTTCTTTAACATTTTCTCTGGGTTAAGTGCAAACCTAAGGCTGGTTGCAAAGGCCAGCGGTGAAGGGCTCTTTTCAGGGACCTTGGTATGCCACAGAGATGGGGTTCTGGGGATGTCAGTCAGGAGGGGCAGAGGGGGTGTGGGGCTCATGGTGGGAATACACGTGCAGCGCACCCCGGCCACCCCGGGAGCAGCTCCCACATCTGGCTCGCACCGAGGTTGCCATGGCTGGTCAACAAACACCGCCTGAGTGCTTGTGCAACGACAGAAATAACTCCAGTTATTCTCTACCCGATGAGAAGAAATTAAGGATGGACAGAACTGGAAAGCGTCCAGTTTCCCTCCAAGCCTGTCCAAACCAGAATGAAAACAAACATCTGCTGACAGTACAGAATGGCATGTTGTCCTGCTGAGCACAGGCGGGACACCCGCTGGCTCCTGATCTGGGGCTCTTCTGCAGGTCCCTTTGTCTCCACCGAGGCTGTGCCCACAGGAAAACCCGGGCTACATCCAGCTGCTCAGGGAGGAGCTGTGCTACCTGATGAGGATCACGCACACTCTGTCCCAGGAGGATGTGCTATAATACAGCCTCTTGTCTCTAAGACAATGCCAGGTAAAGCATGGGGCAGGGTTCAGACTGGACCCACCATTAGGCTTCGAGCTCCAAAATCAGAGGATGTTATACAAGTGGTGGGGAAAGTTCCACATCAGGGGAACCTGTGGAAGGAGTGGGGTTCAATAGACACCAACAGTACCCCACTGAGTACTTCGGCCCAAACAGGAAGCTAAAAGTACTTTATAATTTCACACAGGTGAGGCAAAGTATCTGCTCTTAAACCCTGGCATCCTGATGCCAGAATAGTCCTAATCTCTGTCTATGCTTTTGTCTCCTCTGGATTCCTCCTCCTCAGGCTGCTCCTAGGAGTCCCTGCTACAAGGGACTTTGCCCTCTGCTCTACAGAAAAAGTTGCAATCTCTGCCATGCTGGGTGAACACTCCCCAAGTGTATTGCGAAGTTTCCCTTGATCTAGTGGCCAGGCCATGGTCCCAGTGACAGTACACTATCTCCAGCTATTCACACCAGCCTCCACCTTGCCCTTCCCTAATTACCCTGAGCTATCATCCTAAATAATTCCTTTTTATTCCTACTTGCCACCTAAAACTTCTCAAGTGCAGCACTAACAGCCTCCACTCCCAAGGATCCTTTCTGAGCAGCCACTTTCCTGCATGATGCCTGAAGTACTCACAAGGCAGCCTCGTACCAGGGACACATCTGCCTGTGGGTGGGATGGCCAGTTCACAGCTCTCACTACACTTGAGGGACTCTCAACAGCTGCAGCATCTGAAAGCAGCATCTCCTCCTTTGCAAATAGCTTTGATACCCTGCTATTGATGCATTGGTTCCCCTTAGACTGGGAGAAAAAGGGTTTGGGGATGTAAATCACTACTGAAGGTACTTTACAGCTTTCCAGTCTGTGCTTTATCTAGGGAACACGAATCTTGAGATCTCACGCGTATGGATGTTTGGCTCTGGATGAGGCTGCAGCACTTCATGCTCTCAGTTGGAGCAGCCTCAGGAAGCAGCCTCTTGTGTGCTGGCCTACAGCAGGTGATCATGCTGATGGAAGCTGGATACTTCCAGGATTTGGGCTATGATAAGCCCCTAGTCATCTGGATGAACTGCCTTGGGGAAAAGCAGGATGTAAGCCTACAGGCAGGGATTTACAGATCTTTGTAAGAAATTTTTATTTTGCAGTACAGTTCCCCCTTGGTGACGAGGAGAAGAAACCATCAAATATACTGTCAGGTCCCACATGTTCAGAAATCATCTGATGACAATGCAAATGGCAGCCATCAAAGAAGGCCTGACCTTGAAGTGCTGAACATCTTCCTTCAATGAATATTAGGCCTTCCTAATATTTGTCTGAAGGGTGACTCTCAAAATGAAGAAATCCAACTAATTCTTCATGTAAAAGCTCTCTGCTCTGCAAACAGAACTGGAAGGTTGGTGGTAAACCTAGTAAATAGCATTTCATATTGGTCCTACCACTGGTATTACCACAGCAAATAATAAAGAACTTAGTTTAATAGAAGCCATCACATCCTGTTTATCTTCCTGCTCAATTATTTATAGATTACAATCTTCCCCTTGCAAAACTGGCAAAGTGAACATTCAAACAAAGATCATCTCAACTGCCAGTCTTGCTCAGTGTCAACAGGGACTCGTAAAGAGAGAATGTTCAAGGACCAGAAAATTCCTGAAATGTTATTCAATACTTTGGCTAAGCAAACAAAATCAATTCTGCCAGTATCAACTGACCAATTTCACAGAGCCCAGGAGGAGGACCACCATGAGCCTGTATGTTAGAAAGGGTCCCCCTCATTCAGAAGTCTGCATTGCCATAGAGAAGGAGATCAGTCCCTAAAAACAGAAACATTATTAATGCTATCTGGAACATTTCAACTAAAATGAAGTTGGATCGAACCACAGAGAGCTTTGTTTCACCTGCGGTTTTATTATGAAAGGATATATGTTCTAGAACACTAAATTCAGATAGATGAGAGAGACAGAGACCCAAAATAAAGACAGTACCCATATAAAAATTCCAACTCTAAATACAGCTGTCTCAACACAGAGACAGCTCCATTTCATCAGTATTTGCAAAAGATCTGGAACGAAAATCAACTCTGAAGCTTCAAAAGTTGTCCAAAGTGCAACTGTTGCTACCATCTCCATTAAACGTCCTAATGTATTTCTTCAAACAAACATCAAAATTACTTGACTTGAGAATTTGACCTTATTTCCTTACAATTATTAACCAGGCATTACCACCCTCTGGGACAAGAGCAGAGCAAAAGTGATTACAGAGGTTGGATGCCCTGGACTGAGTATTTTAAGACTTACTCTGGGGTCATGCACAATGTTACTGTCAGGACACTGCACACACAGAACACACACGGTTCACGCTGCTTATAGCACAATGCTTCACATAATAACCCCTACCCTTTAGAGTATCCAGCTGAGAAACAGAGAGGACACATCCCCACAAACATGGCCTCAGCTTTGTACCAAGAGCAAACTGTCAGTATGGTCAAATTATGTGAGGCCATTTGCAGAGCAAGCTGCAGGAGGTTGCTCATAATGTGCATGAAAGAGAATGGAAAAATGAAACTGAGGTCACAAAACACAGTGTACCCATTCTATTTTTAGATTTAAACTGTAAAATACATCTTGCTAAATGTCTCCTTAAGAACAAGAAAGTCGCATAATCCCAGCTCACTGCTACAGGGTGTTTTCCTCAAAATCAGCAAGTTGTTTATGTGAAATCCAAGACAGCTGTTCCTACCCTTTGTTTGTGAATATGTGAGGTCAAAGGAACACCTGCACCTTGTTCACATACATCTGAAAGATACAGCCTCCCCTACAGACAGGCAAACTCAAAGTAGGCTCTGCTAATGAAACACATCACAAATCCGTCACAGGAGCTGAAGAGCCCTTACCAATATTTGATCCCCAAAGTGTGAGTGCACGAGACTAACATCTCTCCACTGAAATCACTGCAGAGAAAAACCACTAATTCTCAAAGCCTACAACTCTAAGTGATCCCCTTGGATTATTTATGAAGAAGGAGGGAAGGGGTGAGGTGTGTTAGCTTTTCCTCATGATTAAATACTGGGTGATCCTTACGCATACGTTGTCTGGGACATCCGGTTTTACAAAGCAGCTACAGGCCTTTGGGATGGTGCTGCAAGGCAGAAGGTCCATTTCTTTTCAGGCAAAAGGAAGAGGAGGGGCTGGAGTTAGGAGGAAGATCAACCATCTCCTAAATGGAGAATGGAAAGAGGCACTGCAAGTGGGCACTCTCTTCATTTTCCCACTCACAGTAGGTTGGATGAATGAAATATTCTCAGAGCTTGGGGGTATTGGCATTTTCAGCCACAAGATGTTCCTGCAAAATAAGTTGGCACTAAAAGTGCTCATCACTTTAATCTCTATCTTACAGTTTCAAATCTGCAGTAATTAGAAATTGCCTCAGGGAGTAAGAGTCATAAGCCTTTTTTGTGTCAGCTGGGGTATGGGAGTGTTGGAATCTGGATGCTTACAAAGCAAACACTTTTTCATTTCAACTGTGTCTAACTGGTGAAACATCTAAATCAGGTAATTTAAACCCAAATCTTTTGGCAGCTCAGACAGAGCAGCAAGTATCCACTTCTCAGCAGACCTTTGATTCCAAATCACTGTGGTTAGTCTACTGTAATTTCAGCCAGGACTGTGTAGGTATTTTGCAAGCATAATTTAAAAATGCAGGCACAGTTTAAAATTTATGAGATTAGAAACTGAGGACAAGATTCTTCTTCCAGTTACATTAACATGGAATTATTACAGCTGACAAGAGAACCGGGCTGAGGTACGCAAACCCAAAAACAGGAGTCAGGGACACTGCAGAACAGGGCACAGACAGTCTCTTAAATACTTCAGGATTTCAGTGGTTCTCAAGGAGTTAGAACTCAATTTAAGAAGTGAAATCAGAGGGAAAAGAGCTTCTATGACCCTCTCTACAAAGCTAATTCATAGTGCAATTTTCTATAACATACCCCATAATGACCCTGACCCCTGGGGAGGATCTGGATCCTGCTACATCCAGGGAACCCAGATCCTCAGTGAGGAGGATCCTAAAAGGGGAGCTGCTACACCTCTACAGTTACTCTATAGTGTGCTGCTGGTGGTTGTGAATGAGCAATTTCCAGCTGATCAGGTTCTGCTCTGAGTCTGCAGCTCCCCCACAATGAGCACTGTGTGAGGCAGTATGAGAAATGCCATGGGAATGCCTTGGCCCTGCTGAAATGCTGCTGACTGGTACCACTGGAAAAGACCAACAAAATCTTATGGAGGTATCTGAGGACAGAGTCTGACCCTTTGAACTCAAGAGATACCACACCACTGTTGCTCGTGGTTTGTTTTGCTGATACTCCAAGGTCCAAGCATTATGTCCACATGGCAGCAACTGCAAGTGGTCAAGCAAGGATGAGCCTGCAATATCCCCACTCTAACTGGAAATGGGAATGCAACATACTGGAAGGGAGGAATGGGAAGGCAGAATGGGAGGAACAGCAATGTGTGCCATGGCTGCGCACCGAAATCCTTTCAGGTTATTCCAAGTCCTTTTGAATGCCTCCTAAAATAAGTGCAATCAGCCATTCCCAAGGCCTGGTCCATGCCTGTCATTAATTCAGGAACAGCAACTCATTCCTTTCATGAATAAAAATCTTGCATTTATTCACAGAGTGGCTAAGAAAGCCCAATCCTCTGATACCTTCTCCCCACTGGCATCTCAAAGGCTGCAAGTGTCTGGAGCCAGACTGCTCACTTATCTTGGAGCCACACACCTCCTGATAAGGAGGAGGAGTAGAAGTTACAGTGGTTCAGTTGACTGGAGGAAGTCAGCAAGGGAACAGCTTACTAAGCTGCTTATTTCACAAAGGGATTTTTTTTTTAAATCCTCCTTGAAGCTTTTTTTTTCCTTTTAGAAAACTGAAAGCTTTTTAGAGAAGCTGCCCATTCTCTAAGTCTCCACACTGAAGATCTGAAAGTTTTTTTTCCAAATCAGAAATGGCATGGGTACAAAACTCAACAGGTCACCCTGAATTTGTGGAGGGTGATGTAACCTCTTTCCACAGTCATTTGGTGTTATCTGGTATCTTTCTTAGCCAACTTAGGGAAGGGATATCCTTAGACGCTCAAAATTCTTCTTCTGATAATCATTAACAACTCTATTTACAGTTTGAAATTAACATGTTTGTTCCAAATTAGAGTTAGTTTTGCATAACAATCCGACTCACTCTCTGTCCCAGAGCAGAGAACTCTTTTGGTAAGAAAATGGTAAACTTATTAACATTAATCATCATTAAAAAAGGGACACTGTTTGGGTCTGGTAATTGTTTAACACTGCATTAATGTCACTGCCAAAGGATGGAAGGATTAAACTCATTTCAAGCTCAGATTTACCAAACCTTTTTAATACCTTTAAAAGCAAGTTGTGTTTGCACTGATGCCCAGCACCAGCACCACCTACTTTTAATCTTAATTTATAGTTTTAAGACCTTTTTTTTTATCTTTACCCAGAATCACAAGGTAAAATGATCCAGCAGGTGGGAGAAGGTCCCTTGGATACTACCTAGAAGTTGTGTAATTTGTTACCTGTAGCTCATGGCTACTTGACTGACTACCCCCAGCTCAGACCAAAATGAGTCTGCTTTAGGTCTCACCTGAAGGCAGGCAAACAGAAATCAGAGGTTGAGTGATAGAAACCTTTTCAATTATGACACTCTCAAACACTGCAAGTGACTGTAAACACCAATATTTGTCTTAATTTTCTGGACTTCTTGTCCAGCTTGAAAGACACTTTTATGAAGAGAAGAGAAAGTCTGCCACCTCTACAACTCATACTGGCTCACCTTGAACACATGGAATGCTTCAAACTGAATGTTGGGGCTTTTATCTCGCAGCAAGTTCATCATCAGCTTCAGGTTTTCTGGTTTGCTGATGTATTTTGTCATGATGGCAAAGTTGTGTCGGTCCAGAATCAGTTCACCCAGAAGCTGTAAGCACAATTAGAAAAAATCCCCTTTTTTTTCAGTTCACCACATCATTTTTGAATGCAAAGAAAGCAGCAGCCTATTTCAATGTTTGCTTAAGAAATTTTAATGTCCCTACCCTTAAAAAAGAAAAAAGGAATCAGGCTTGTTATCATGCAGTGGGTTACTTAATGCCCAATAATGTTCATCTTCTAAATACTAGAGAGAGGGATCCTACATATGGGCTGGGTGTAATAGGGGCTGGTGTGAGCAGTTAGGACAGAAGCAAGTGTAGTGCAGCTGTCCCACAAAGACACCTTCATTTCATTCCTGGGTTACATTCACACCTCCCTCTGCTTCCATGTGCAGGCCATGTCACGTGGTGCACCAGACAGAGACTGCCACGTTAGTCCCAAGTTCATTGTAGCCCACATTCTGATCCAAAGCACAGATCTGAGGTCAGAGGAAAAGTGATGGTGCTTGTTCCATAGAAGTGACCCAATGCTTCACCAGAGGTCCAGGAAAGAAAAGATACAGTGAGCTCCTGTCCATTTCAGGAAGAGCATCACAAGCCCTTAGTTCTTCTTTTGACAGAAAAATGGCTGCTCCATTGCCATACATGCACCATGATATTCTGCATAACATGGAGTACAAATTTAGGAGGAAAAGTGCTGTGAGACTTTACCTTCAAAGATTGTCTCTTTGTTACGTAATTCTCAGAATGAAGGAGTTTTTCATAATCCTCAAAGATCTAGAGTAACAAGAAAACATAAATGCATTAGATTCATGTGCATCCTTCCTCCTCTTGGTCCTTCTCATCCCAGAGGAGCTGCAGAGGCTGCAGCAGTGCCACCCTCTAACATTTCACTGCAATGCCAGGCCCAGCTCTTGTGGCCTTTTCTCTTGGCTGGTTATCATGCAGTGAATTTACACCTAGGAACACTCCACTTCCAAGTGCTGCAGAGGGGGAATACCACATATGGACTGGATGGAAGAGGGGCTGGTGTGAGCCAACTGGGACAGAAGTAAGCCAGTGCCTGGACAGCTTTCTCTTACAGAAAGGTGACTCTGCTGCAAGGACATGTGGGTCCTTGCACATAATGCACATAATGTCCACTCACTCGTATCGTGGTCATGCCTGGCTGTGTGACTTAATACAACACCCCAAAATGGTGATGGTGCATCCCAAATGCTCCTTTTGTGAGGTGCCACCTCACCTGCCTTCAGCAGCCTCACTTGTTAAAGCTGTTTGCCCAGTGAGGGTCACTAGGAGCAAAGTGTGTGCTGGATTTTGCAGGGATGGACCAAGGGGATCTTGTGGTCAGGAAGACTGAGAGAGAAGGCCACAATATGTTCAAACCATCTACCAAACAAGCGGGAAAAATCAACACTGCTGTCCAATAGTCACCAAAAAACAACCAACCCTCACTTAGGCAATTAATACTTAAAAATTTAAAACGTTGAATAAATGTAGAATGGGGACTGTTCCAGTGCAGTGCTTCATTATTAAGAGAAAAGATTAGCAGAGACATTTATTTTGCTCCAGCTAAGCTGCATTTGTGACTCAGCAATAATAAACCTGCTCTTTATTTAACCTTCATGGTAACCAGAATGAAAGAAATTTGTCTTTTAATTTTGGCAGTGAAATAAAGAATACATCAGGAAACATGAAAACATAACCCACAGTCTAATTCCGTGATCTGTATCAGTCCAATTTTGGTTGAATCCAATGGAATTTTTCTGACCCACATTTGGTCCAAAATGGAGCCAAAAAATCAAAGTGAAAAATAGCAGCTAACCAAGGGACTAATTGCCTTAGGAAGATAATAGGAATACTCAGTCCCTCATTAAGGTGCATGTAATTTCCAGTAATGCTAAAACTTTTTTCAGTAACTCTTCTTCTCTGTCCCAAAGTACAATAAATAACACCACTATGGCCCTATCAGTTCTGGGGTGGCACAAAACTGTCCAAAACTATGCACAAATTTTCTCCCATGATCTGTTTACATGCAAAGTTTCAATTCCATTCACATGTGAGGAGATCCGAGGCACGCAGGAAGGAATAAAACTTGCTTTTAAACTACGAGTTCTCCCAAAACCTTGGTGTGTGTCCCAGGTGTGCGCAGAGGGGGTACCTGCATTTCACATGCCAGGCGTGGATTCTGCTCAGTACAAAGCAGTGTTTGGTTTTGCAGGAGGAGTTTATGTGAGCTCCTCCTATGTGAGGAGTTTATGCACAGCACGAAATCCCCTGTCCATTTTTTTCCTGCCAAGCATAAATAGATTTTTTTTAAAACTCTTTCAGCATTGATACTTACTACATCATAATTTTGTTCCAGAAATTCTGCCACCAACAATTTGTGTCGTGTTAACAGGTCCTGGGGAAGAACAGAGAAAGGTTACCTGAGAGCAAGCTCCTTTGATTGTCCCTTGATTCTCAAATGTATTTCAGCACTTTTGACCAGAAGGCATTTACAACATTATTTCTATAGACAACACTACATTCATTATATGCTGAGTAGGACTTTAGGGAGAACTCAGTTAATGTAATGCTAACAGAATCAATATAGAACTATTCTAATACTCTTTCTTTTTATTCCTGTCTCCCTCCCACCTTTTCTTGTTGTTGTTAGGTCCTAGTGCACAATACTCACGTTAAACAGGGATGGGAAAATGGAAGAAAGTAAATTAAACCCTTTATGGAGGATGAGCTGTGGCCTCCAAGCCAAAAGTGATCTACATGCTACCCCACAGCTGGGAATGATGCTAAGCCTGAACTATTATTGCTCACCTCCAGGAATATGACAAGGAAAACTCAAATTCAACCACTGTATATACATTTAGCTATTTAATAATGAAACCTAGGCACCAACCTAAGCTAAGCCATCCAAGCTCCCTCCACCTCCACTCCTTTCCCAGGAAGGAGTCTCAGATAAGCGGGATGAGTCCCTTCTGTAGAGCTTTTTCTGCCTAAGGTTGGCTTTCTGACACAAAGCAGTAGCAGACCTTTCAGGCAGCTGGACAGGCTGCCTCCCATTCTAAAAGGCCAACTAATTCAAATTTAAATTTAAAAAACCTCTCCCACAGACTGGGGATGCTGGTGCTCAGTGACAGAGATGCAAATATTCAGCTCCACAAGAAATTGAGTCTTTTTACTGGATGAATAGCTATGAAATGGAGTGGCCAGTGTGAGGCATTTAGGTATGATTTTTATCTTACTGCTTCTTTTAAAACACAACATTGATCACAATAAATGCCTGATGAAGTCCATTCAAGTTGGTATTTTTAAGTTAATCAGTTTCTGCTCTTTTTCATAATCTTCTTCTTGGTTTCCCTACCCAGGCAGAGACTGAAGCTGATAAGAAACTCAAGCAGATGCACAGACACACCCTCGCAAATAAAAGAAATCCTTTACATACTAATCCTTTAATTTATTTTTACCATCAATTATAAGAGGAAAGCAGAGCACTACAAAATCCAGTGCCTGTTTTAAATACATCCCTTCATTTAGCGGGACTGCAGTGACAGCAATTTTAAAGGCTGAGTGAAACACATGATTCAGGAGCTTTTCTGCAGGGCACTTAGAGGCAAGTACAACATCCCTCAATAGGGGGCACAAATGAAATATAACCCAAAATGAGTTTTTCATAGGAAATGACGAGGAAGCGCGGAGCAGCAGCATTCAGCCAGCACGTTCCAACAGCTGCTTGCACCCTCCACAGCCAGCTTATACCTTGAAATACAAGCCCTTTTCCTCTGCATTTTTAACAGCTCTGTTTCCTCACTGCAATGCACCTGGGTAACTTTAATTAAGAAGTACATCTCCAGATCATAAAAAATTCCAGTACGTCCCTTCTATAAATCTCCTCAGACTTTAATGCATATTTAATTAAGCCCTCCTCTGGTGCATAGACTATCCAAGGCTTTCAGCTCTGAACCAGACACCCTGGTGTCGACTACAAAACCAACATGGGGGCAACAGAACCGAAAGCGTGAATTCAGTAATCCAGCTAGCAAACAATCACAGCACTTATTTTTCCAGTATTAGAAATGAAGTAGCTCCATATTTCATGATTCAGTCGCTTCCACATCACTTCTTGCTGTTCCAGCTATTCAGAGTAACAGACAAACAGGAGATGAGATGAGATGAGCAGCTGGTTTATTTCCAGAACTGACCATGTACCAGGTGCTAAGAGGCAATTTCAAAAAAACGAAAAATGCATTTCCCCCAAGCATTTTAAAAGGCGATTTCTGTCCTTTGTCTGAGGATGAACTGCCCTCATACTCCTCTCTTTCCAGTGCATGTGAGGATGTAGAATCCTATTTTTAAATCGTGCTAAAAATACACTCAGTTCACAGGGGACAGAAGTACATTCTACAGCTGTAGATCTGCGAACAACATCAATCCCTCTTTCTTTGGGAGGGTTGTAGCAGTCTGCAGTCCCTTTTACAGCTTTACTGACCCCTGTTTCCATCCTGCCTCCTGGCTGGGGTGAAGACTGTCCATCACCACCAACACACTCTGCTGTTGTGCTCAAAGCAGGACCTGGGGAGAAGATGCAAATCTGTTCTGTCAAGGTGGGAAATGAGTCCAGGAGCACTTTTTCTGACCAGAGACAAATATTCTTCTGAGCATAGGGTAAAATGCCAGAAACAAAAGATTTAAATATCTCAGTTACATTACATTTTTATACCTTGTCTGTGTTTCTGCGCTACTTTGAATTTCATAACCTTTACCTAATGGACACCACAACAGCAAAACTTTAAATAAGGGAGAGATGCTGCAATTGATTAAGGGGTGATTTGAATTGCTAATCCTGCTCAAGTCATTACTTAAGAATGCAACATTATCTCCATTATGCAAATCTTTATCTCATTCAGTAGGTTAGTAAACACCAGTAAAAAGACAGGTTTCAGTGTATGTTGAATCACTGAGCTGAGTTCTAACATTCCTTACAATTACTCCTGAGGTCTACCTAATCATGTTTCTAATTAGCTTTGAAAGGAAAGAATAAACAGTGTGTTTCTATGACAGCAAGGAGCTCAGTGATATAAGAAAAAAAGGAGTTACATCTATATTTAGAAGAGTCTTTAACTAAAAAGATTTCTCCTCAGCTTTCTTAAATTGTTTTTCAGAAATAAGTTAATCTTCCCTGTATGTGAAGTTCTCAGGCACCAAACTTTTTTTTTTTTTGTTCAAAGACTATACTGGTACCTGGTGGGAATGATGATGATCACATACAAACTCCAAGAAATTTGGCAGCTTCACCCAACCTCACTTTTCAAACAACACAAACTCTACACAGAGCCTGTGCAGTGCTTCCACCTACTTAGCTTTCAGCACTACAGTCCTTACACTGAACCATGGGTCACAAAAGTAAGACTATGAATACATTGTAAAATAATCAGCAGGCTTGGCATTACTCTAAACTTGACTGCTGAGCTCAGATGGGACAGCAAAAATTACAATGATTTCAAATGTTAGTTTTAAATGATGCCTTCTATTTACTGGTGTGGTCATGATGGGCAGCAGGTTTGTCTTGGGGGAAGGTAGGAAGAGAGAAAGGTTATGCATTTTACAAGAACTGTATGTAATACATTATTAATTTGAGTTTTAAATGGTAGTATAAAAGACCCTGGGTTATCAAGGTGAAGAATGTTAATTAAATACAGATTTACATTTCTGTAAAGATTCTTTGCAGACTTGATCACTGTTGTGAATCCTGCTACAATCAGACCAGGGGTTAATTATATCCTTTACTGAACAATAAAAAAGCCACCCAGTTCAAAGCTACACAACACTCAGTGACAACTTCTGATGGAGTGCTGCTTTTGACACAAATTATGATGCAGGTATTGAATAATTTACCTTGAATGTAGCAAAGGCATCAGAAGCAATATCAAATGTTGACATTTCCACATATTTAAAAAAGTCTCTGAACTGTTCTGAAAATAGTATGATTTTGGCCAAGGGTTCGTGGCGGATACACTCTCTCAGCATAATTCCACAACGTAAGGCAATATTTGGGGATTCATATCTGGAGAATGAAGAGAAACAGAAAACATCAAAACATAAAAGAACAAAGATTAACAGGCACTCTTCTAACAACGGGGAACTTTGTAGCACAGGGAATGCATGTGCCAGAGGGGACACCACACAGGGATGGCAGCTCCCAGCCACAATGCTGCACCCAACTGCAGGACCTCATCCCAAAGCTTAGGAGCAGACACACAGATAAGGCTGCCAGAATTTTTCATTTCACCTCTCTCTTCCCAAGCCAAAACACATTTCATTGTAAATTTGCACTACACCTCCTCTCTGTGGAAAGACCGTGGGGAGTGCGCAGCATTTCAACAGAGCTCCTTCACCCTTTTGGATTTGTGAGAAAGCACAGCACGTACAACATAATAACCTCTCTTTCAGATTTAATTCTGAGCTCCTCAGTTTATCCGAGAAAACTGTAACACCTCATGACCATCCATCACCTCCCACTCCTCTTCTAGAGGATGTCGCTCTAGAGTATTAATGAGGAAGGTAGGAAGAGTCTCTCCAGGCAGTCTACACAGGATTAAGCTTTCTGTAGCTCTGAAAATCTTTTTT